>CAWUFW010009420.1:495000-786204 GCA_963921515.1 Calotriton arnoldi | reverse complement strand
GAAGGACTCATCCGTGTAGTCAGTGCAACATTGCTATACAAGTGTGTTGGATCTGTGCTGATGATTCCGTTGGCACATCCATGACCAGGCTGATGTGATGGGAGCCCTCATTTGGTGCTAATTGTTGATTGTGTGACCAAGTGCTCAGCTGACATGATGGGGCCCTACTGAGGCAACATATGGCACAGCTTTCCTCACACAGGAGTGGAGTCCCCTCATGGCAGTGTGTACACGTGTGACATTGCCTGCGCCCAAGGTGTGTGTTGTATGTGCATGTCTGTGTGTTCACTTCCATTTATCTGCGCATGCTGTGATCCCTAGTGTTGTACCTGTTTGTGATGCTTGCTGACTTGAGCTATGTTCCCCCAAAGTCTTCTCCCTGTGTTCTCTGTGATGTGGGTGCATGGCACATTACTGGTCATCAGGGTGTCACCCATAGGTGTGTTTGCTGTCAGGGCTGAGTTTGTGTGCAGACGCAGATGGGTCACAGTCAGGTTTCCCCTTGGCACTTGTTGTTTGCCCCTGTCATGTGATTTTCAGTTTGTGTTATCTTTCAGTGATTGTGACACGTTGTGTGTGTGACTGCTGGCACTCCTCAGGGTCCGGGCTGCAATGTTGGTTGTTGTCTATGTGTGTTCTTTGTGGGTGACCTTGGCTTCTTCATTGGTGTGTGACTGTGGCTGGGATCCCATTGGTTGGTGTGGTATCGCCGTCATGTCCATGTACAGCGTAGTGTGCAGTGTGTCAGACATTCAGGAGTCTTGTTGAGTGGCCATGTGTGATGTGTTTCTGCACCTTGGTTCCCACCCACCACCCTGGAATAGTCATGGGTGCATGTGCAATGTCACCAGTGTATGTGTACTTCACTGCTGCACATTGTTAGAGGTCGAGGGGTGTGGTCTTGAGTGTGTGCAGATGGGAGTTGTTGCCCAGCTAGTCCCCTGCCTCCATGTTGGCCTTGGCTTACTGGCCATGCTGATTGATTTGTGCTTGTGTAGGTGTGATGGTAGTTTGTTGCTCAGGACACCTGACTGTGGTTCACAGTGTGAACGACATTTAGCTTTGTCATCACAGTGGGATTTTTATTCAGCCCAGGGTCACCACATTGTGGGGGCCCTGGGGGTGGTACTGTGGTGTGTCTGTGTCTTGCTGTGTCAGTTGTTGTTCCTACGTGCCTGTGTGACATGTGTGTTTTGTGCTCCCTCTCATCTGACAATGCCTGCTTGCCCACATAGGGGATTTGGATCCATGAGTTACCTTAGTGTGGCAGTGTATGCACATCTGTATGATTGGTATTCAGCTCTCCTCATGTGTTGTGTGGTTGCCTGGGGACACTGGCACCCCCACCCCTCACCTGCTGTGTATGATGACAGTGTTGGTCTGCCTGTTTGTGTTTGTGCATCTGCACCACTGCATTGGCATATCTTGGGTGTGCCATTGGCTGTATGTTGTTTGGTGTGTTTCCCCTGCTGTCCCTGGGACTCCTAGGTCATCGGTCAGCACAGTGATCATGGTTTGTGTGTCCCATTGCTGCCATGGTATGGTATCTGTTCACCTCACATCTGCTGTCTCCACAGGATATCTGCATTTGTGTGCCCATTGGTGCAAATATGTGGTTCTGCATTCTGATGGTCACTTCTGTCATTGTGTCATTGATGACTGTTGACGGTCTCAGCCCCCATGGGTGTTGTTTGTCTGCACATGGCCAAAGGAATGTTTCATTTGCACTGCAGTATTTGGCTCCCCCAATTTATGTTGCAATGGGACACATACACTACTTTGCCACAGATGAGTTTTTGGTTCTGTGACCAGGAATGATCCATGCAGTTTGGCAGTTGCAGCTCTTTCTTTGTCAACAATTACCTTTTGGTCACTGTGATGATGAGGGTGTAGACCCCATTGCCACAATGGTCAAAATGTGCTTCAGCTATGGACCCCACACTTGCCTTTTGGTCACTGTGATGATGGGGGTTTAGACCCCATTGCCACAATGGTCAAAATGTGCTTCAGCTATGGACCCCACACTTGCCTTTTGGTCACTGTGATGATGGGGGTTTAGACCCCATTGCCACAATGGTCAGAATGTGCTTCGGCTATGGACCCCACACTTGCCTTTTGGTCACTGTGATGATGGGGGTTTAGACCCCATTGCCACAATGGTCAAAATGTGCTTCAGCTATGGACCCCACACTTGCCTTTTGGTCACTGTGATGATGGGGGTTTAGACCCCATTGCCACAATGGTCAAAATGTGCTTCGGCTATGGACCCCACACTTACCTTTTGGTCACTGTGATGATGGGGGTTTAGGCCCCATTGCCACAATGGTCATGGGCTGCTTGCATTGTGGGTGCCACACACATATATGTGTGGCACATGTGCTAGGGGGTCACATTGTATGTTCAAAGTCATGTTCGGTGTTGTAGGCATTTGACACAGCCTACACACGCTTGTCATGGTGGTGGGGGGATGTCTTTATCTTGCATTCCCTAGGTTGTGGTGTGCTTGTTGTGTCATGCATTGTCCATCCTATGAGTGGGGGTGGTAGTAGTGGTAGGCATCCAGCCCCCCTGGGTGTGGGTGGTAGTAGTGGTAGGCATCCAGCCCCCCTGGGTGTGGGTGGTAGTAGTGGTAGGCATCCTGCCCCCCTGGCTAAGGGTGGTAGTAGTGGTAGGCATCCAGCCCCCCTGGCTAAGGGTGGTAGTAGTGGTAGGCATCCAGCCCCCCTGGCTAAGGGTGGTAGTAGTGGTAGGCATCCAGCCCCCCTGGGTGTGGGTGGTAGTAGTGGTAGGCATCCAGCCCCCCTGGCTAAGGGTGGTAGTAGTGGTAGGCATCCAGCCCCCTGGCTAAGGGTGGTAGTAGTGGTAGGCATCCAGCCCCCCTGGGCGAGGGTGGTAGTAGTGGTAGGCATCCAGCCCCCCTGGGTGAGGGTGGTAGTAGTGGTAGGCATCCAGCCCCCCTGGCTAAGGGTGGTAGTAGTGGTAGGCATCCAGCCCCCCTGGCTAAGGGTGGTAGTAGTGGTAGGCATCCAGCCCCCTGGGTGAGGGTGGTAGTAGTGGTAGGCATCCAGCCCCCCTGGCTAAGGGTGGTAGTAGTGGTAGGCATCCAGCCCCCCCTGGCTAAGGGTGGTAGTAGTGGTAGGCATCCAGCCCCCCCTGGCTAAGGGTGGTAGTAGTGGTAGGCATCCAGCCCCCCCTGGCTAAGGGTGGTAGTAGTGGTAGGCATCCAGCCCCCCCTGGGTGTGGGTGGTAGTAGTGGTAGGCATCCTGCCCCCCCTGGCTAAGGGTGGTAGTAGTGGTAGGCATCCAGCCCCCCCTGGCTAAGGGTGGTAGTAGTGGTAGGCATCCTGCCCCCCCTGGCTAAGGGTGGTAGTAGTGGTAGGCATCCAGCCCCCCCTGGCTAAGGGTGGTAGTAGTGGTAGGCATCCAGCCCCCCCTGGCTAAGGGTGGTAGTAGTGGTAGGCATCCAGCCCCCCCTGGCTAAGGGTGGTAGTAGTGGTAGGCATCCAGCCCCCCCTGGGTGTGGGTGGTAGTAGTGGTAGGCATCCAGCCCCCCTGGGTGTGGGTGGTAGTAGTGGTAGGCATCCAGCCCCCCTGGCTAAGGGTGGTAGTAGTGGTAGGCATCCAGCCCCCCTGGCTAAGGGTGGTAGTAGTGGTAGGCATCCAGCCCCCCTGGGTGAGGGTGGTAGTAGTGGTAGGCATCCAGCCCCCCTGGGTGTGGGTGGTAGTAGTGGTAGGCATCCTGCCCCCCTGGCTAAGGGTGGTAGTAGTGGTAGGCATCCAGCCCCCCTGGCTAAGGGTGGTAGTAGTGGTAGGCATCCTGCCCCCCTGGCTAAGGGTGGTAGTAGTGGTAGGCATCCAGCCCCCCTGGCTAAGGGTGGTAGTAGTGGTAGGCATCCTGCCCCCCTGGCTAAGGGTGGTAGTAGTGGTAGGCATCCAGCCCCCCTGGCTAAGGGTGGTAGTAGTGGTAGGCATCCAGCCCCCTGGCTAAGGGTGGTAGTAGTGGTAGGCATCCAGCCCCCCTGGCTAAGGGTGGTAGTAGTGGTAGGCATCCAGCCCCCCCTGGGTGAGGGTGGTAGTAGTGGTAGGCATCCAGCCCCCCCTGGCTAAGGGTGGTAGTAGTGGTAGGCATCCAGCCCCCCCTGGGTAGGGGTGGTGGTGCGCATTCAGGCCCCTGTGTGCATATGTGGCATTGGTGATGGGCATCCCGCCCCTATGGTGCTGCTGTTGCTGGTGTAAGTATATTCAGCATCCCCGTGTATGTGTGTGATGTGTCGTGTACGTGTTGTATGTGTTTTGTGGTTGGTGTCTGGCTTACCTTCTGCGCCGTACGCGTCCGTGCCTGTTCCGGTAGTAGATGTAGAATATTGGTATGATCGGGACGAAGGGATTCATGGTTGGTTCGTGTCGTTCGTCCTTCTCGTTGCTTTGCGTCGTCCTCGTCGCTTCGCCTCGTCCTCGTCGCTTCGCCTCGTCCTCGTCGGTGCCGTGTTCGTCTCGTAGCCGTGGATCGTGTTGTGGCGCGATTCGGAGCTTATGTGCGCCTCTCCCGGATGCTTTAACGTGCCGTGCGTAGCGACGGGTTCGGCGCGTACGGGAAGCGCATCGTACTTGTCCGGCCGGACGGGGCTGCATTTTTCCTTCCGTGCGACTCGATTCGGCGTTTCCGGATTCGCCTCGGTCGGAGAACAGGACCTGGTTTGGGTGAGTACGGCTCGGCCGGATTTTTTGCTGTTGTGCGCATCGTACTTGCTCGTTCGGTGTGCTGTACGGATCGGTCGGGAAACAGGCTTTCGCATGGCTTTTTCCCGACCGAATGGTATTGGGTGCGCCTCCGACCGAGATCGGAATCGGCCCCTAAGGGGCCGATTCCGGTCGAGCAATCTCTCCGACCGAGCCGGACCCGGAGAGATTTCCGACCGAATCGGACCCGTGCAGCCCGACCGAACGAGTACGATGCGTCCGTATGCTATCGTACTCGAGTCGGTCGGACTCCCATTGAAGTCAATGGGAGCCGGTCGTACAACGCGTACGCGGGCTCCCATTGCCTCAATGGGTGCGAGGCGAACAAGGGTGCCCCCTACAGCGGGTACGCGGCAAAGTGACTCGTGCCGTACACGCACAGGTAGGGGGGACCCATGGGTCCCCCCTGTGTGCGACTCGCGCGGCTACGCGCACAGGGGGGTCCGACACGGACCCCCAAAGTACGGCTCCGACTGCTCTTTCGAGCCGGACGGCGCGTGTCGGTCGGACTGCTCGCGGCGCGCATCGTACTTACCCGGCCGGGGAACGTCTCCATTGCGTGGTGCGAGTCATGTCCGAGCGAGTCGGTCGGTGCGGTTAGACCCGGGAACGAGTCGGTCGGAGCGGTTGGGACGCCCGAACGAGTCGGTCGGCGAATTCGCATCGTACTCGCTCGTCCGGACGCGCGTACGAATCGGTCGGGAAATAGGGCTCTGAATCGGATCCGGTTATGCCGAATCCGATTCGGAGCCCTACCGGCCGAGATCGGAATCGGCCCCTAAATATATATGTTTTACAATATTAACAACTTTACCATTTTCCCCTAATAACCCAACATCCCAGTACTAAAAACAACTTACTATGGGCCCGATTCTGATGCGGGTTGGAAAAGCTTCCCGACCGAGGGCCTGATTCTGATGCGGTTAGGAAGGCCTCCTAACGGCATTTGCTCCTTCCAAATCGGATCGGGAACGTGTCTTCCCGACCGAGGGCCCAATTCTGATGCGGTTAGGAACAAATGTTCCCATTGAAGTCAATGGGAGTTCAACCAAATCGTATCTGGAAGCATCCGGATGCATCCTACTCCGCCGGTCGGACTTTCCCGATCCGAGTGGGTCGGACACCATTTCCCAACCGATTCGGTCGGGAAGCTTTTCCAACCCGCATCAGAATCGGCCCCTATTTATATTTATAAATTACTTTATTTCTTCTAATTATTTGCAATTTTTAAAATTTCTACTTAATAAATATTTTTAAAATATTATTTAAATAACACTTCCCACCTTTATCCCCTAATAACTAAACATCCCCTCCTAAAACAAAACATATATTTTAACTTTTTAATATAAATTTCGTTTTTTAAATTATTTTCTAATTTCTAAAAATTTTAAATTCATATCTAAATTTACACTGATATCTTTAAAATACTCCACACCCTTATCCCCTAATGACCCAACATCCCACTACTAAAACAAAAAATATATTTTAAATTTTTAATATAAATTTCGTTTTTTAAATTAATTTCGATTTTCTCAAATTTTTAAATTAATATCTAAATTTAAACTAATATTTTTTAAATACTCCCCACCCTTATCCGCTATTAACCCAACATCCCGCTCCTAAAAGAAAACATATATTTTACATATTTAATATAAATTTCGTTTTTTAAATTAATTTCAAATTTCTAAAATTTTAAATTAATATCTAAATTTACACTAATATTTTTTAAATACTTCCCACCCATATACACTAATAACCCAACATCCCACTACTAAAAGAAAACATATATTTAACATTTTTAATATAAATTTCTTTTTTAAATTAATTTCGAATTTCTATAAATTTTCTATTTAAATATAAATTTACACTAATATTTTTAAATTACTCCCCACCCTTATCCCCTAATAACCCAACATCCCGCTCCTAAAAAAAACATATATTTTACACTTTTAATAAAAAATTTATTTTTTAAATTAATTTCTAATTTCTAAAAATTTAAAATTAATATCTAAATTTACACTAATATTTTTAAAATACTCCCCACCTTTTACCCCTAATAACTAAACATCCCGCTCCTAAAACATGTTATAATTTTTTTTTAATACATTTTCACACTAATATTAATACATTTTTAATAATACAAAATTAATAACAATACATAATATTTAATTGTTGACTAAAAATTAATATTTTACAGTTTCTATATTTTTTTCGATATTTTTTACAATACTAACAATTCGATATTATCTACTTACGATATTACTTATTCGATATTTTGTACTTCGATTTTTTTAAAGAAATAAAATAACGATATTTTTGATTACGATATTCATGTATTCGATATTATCTAACATTCGATATTGCAACTTCGATATTACTACAATTCGATATTTATCATTCGATATAATGTCTATTCACCGTTTAATGGGTCTCGCACTGTCTTCACGATAATTTTATGTTGGTAGTCTCTGACCTTCCCAAGTTCACCAGAAAAAACATGAGGAAATGTATTAATAATTTCTTCGATATCCAAATTGTCCCTTACAACAAGAACTTGCTCACTGGTCCCAGGTCTAAGTACCACGCCAAATAACCCCTGGTGAAACCAGCCAGAATGTTTAATCCTTTGTGTGCAACATACATGTTGGACTTGGCCTTTTTGCAGGGTCATCCCTAAACTTTTTGCCTTTCTCCTAGCCATTTTTCTGACATGGTGTTGGTGGTTTTAGGACTCTGGGCACTTTAGCACTGCTGTTCAGTGTAAAGTGCGTGTGCTCTCTGTGATAAATGTGGTAAGATTGGTCTACACCTGTTTGGCCTATTTAATTTACCTGTGAGTCCCTTGTAAAGCGGTATCTCATATACCCAGGGCTGGTAAATTAAATGCTACTTTTCGCCCTAAGTGGGATGGGTATGCCCAGACGTGGGTCCCTTGCTCACTGTGCCACTGGATTCAAGCTAGCCTGGCTGAAGAAGGGTGACATACCCTGAAACCGGTCCCTGGATGCTTGTTTCCAGTCCAGGGAGGACCTGGCCTGGCAGTTCGGTCTGGACTGTTCCCATGGGGCACAGGGTCAAGACTGATTTGCATATGGCTGGGTCCAAACTGGGGTGGCGTAGTGGGCAAAAGAACGATGGATTTAACCCAGATCTTTTGACTGGGGGAGAATGTTTGCATTGTCAGCATTCCGTCCATCATTTGTTTGCTGTAACACTTTTCGCCCTAAGTGGGATGGGTATGCCCAGACGTGGGTCCCTTGCTCACTGTGCCACTGGATTCAAGCTAGCCTGGCTGAAGAAGGGTGACATACCCTGAAACCAGTCCCAGGATGCTTGTTTCTGGTCCAGGGAGGACCTGGCCTGGCAGTTTGGTCTGGACTGTTCCCATGGGGCACAGGGTCAAGACTGATTTGCATATGGCTGGGTCCAAACTGGGGTGGCGTAGTGGGCAAAAGAACGATGGATTTAACCCAGATCTTTTGACTGGGGGAGAATGTTTGCATTGTCAGCATTCCGTCCATCATTTGTTTGCTGTAACACTTTTCGCCCTAAGTGGGATGGGTATGCCCAGACGTGGGTCCCTTGCTCACTGTGCCACTGGATTCAAGCTAGCCTGGCTGAAGAAGGGTGACATACCCTGAAACCAGTCCCAGGATGCTTGTTTCCGGTCCAGGGAGGACCTGGCCTGGCAGTTCGGTCTGGACTGTTCCCATGGGGCACAGGGTCAAGACTGATTTTCATATGGCTGGTTCCAAACTGGGGTGGCGTGGTGGGCAAAAGAACGATGGATTTAACCCAGATCTTTTGACTGGGGGAGAATGTTTGCATTGTCAGCATTCCGTCCATCATTTGTTTGCTGTAACACTTTTCGCCCTAAGTGGGATGGGTATGCCCAGACGTGGGTCCCTTGCTCACTGTGCCACTGGATTCAAGCTAGCCTGGCTGAAGAAGGGTGACATACCCTGAAACCGGTCCCAGGATGCTTGTTTCCGGTCCAGGGAGGACCTGGCCTGGCAGTTCGGTCTGGACTGTTCCCATGGGGCACAGGGTCAAGACTGATTTGCATATGGCTGGGTCCAAACTGGGGTGGCGTAGTGGGCAAAAGAACGATGGATTTAACCCAGATCTTTTGACTGGGGGAGAATGTTTGCATTGTCAGCATTCCGTCCATCATTTGTTTGCTGTAACACTTTTCGCCCTAAGTGGGATGGGTATGCCCAGACGTGGGTCCCTTGCTCACTGTGCCACTGGATTCAAGCTAGCCTGGCTGAAGAAGGGTGACATACCCTGAAACCGGTCCAAGGATGCTTGTTTCCGGTCCAGGGAGGACCTGGCCTGGCAGTTCGGTCTGGACTGTTCCCATGGGGCACAGGGTCAAGACTGATTTGCATATGGCTGGGTCCAAACTGGGGTGGCGTAGTGGGCAAAAGAACGATGGATTTAACCCAGATCTTTTGACTGGGGGAGAATGTTTGCATTGTCAGCATTCCGTCCATCATTTGTTTGCTGTAACACTGGTGGGCTTGCAGCGCTGATTGCGCCACCCACCAAAGTAGCCTTTCAAACCTATCTCAGGCCTCTGCCATTGCAGGGCCTGTGCGCGCAGTGCTACTGCCGCTGTGACGTGGCACCTAAAGTGTGTGCCTTGTCCGTGACCCCCCTTTTTACTACATGTCAGTCACCCCTAAGGTAGGCCCTAGCTAGCCCTATGGGCAGGGTGCATTGTAGGTAAAAGATAGGACATGTACCTTAAGTGTGTGACATGTCCTGGTAGTGACAAACAGCCATTTTGGTTTCTCACTACTGTGGGGCTGCCCTCCCATAGGAATGCATTGGGGATTCCCTGATAAGTGTTTCAGTGGTAATTCCTGATATGAGAGGCGCAGCGTGGTCAAGTTTGGTATATTTGGAATAGTGATAATAAATGCTGCGCAATGGTGTGCGCAGATTTGTTATAACTATTTTAGAAATGCCACTTTTAGAAGTTGGCATTTCTGTGTGCTATGTGTCTGCCTGCCTGATGTGAATTGCATGTCTGGCTTGTGAGTGACAGGGGCAGTAAGGGGGGGGCCCGTATGGTGGAGGGAGCCCCCCCCCGGTGAGTGAGGCAGAATGGGAGCTCTGCTTGCGGTGCTACACGGAGTCAGGGTGATCAGAGGAGAGCCTCCCCAATGCCCGGTGAGTGGGGTTGCAGTTCTTCCTCGTTGGTGCCTGTTCGAAGCACAGGGTCTGAGCGGCCCCGTCTGGCAGCGGGCCGCTCCAACAAGGGGCATCTTTGTTTCTAGGGCCCCGGGGGGGTCCCCAGGGCTTGTGGTGCCCATACCTCCCTTTGGGCCATTTTCCTACAGCTGCCCCGCTTGCGAGAGGGCAGCTGCAACGTTTTGGGGGCATCATACAGGACAGCGTCCTTCTGGTGATTGCCCAGACAGCGAGGGCCATAGTTAGAGGCAGTGTCATTCTTCCTTCGGGGGCATTGTGGGTGGGCAGTCCAAGGGCACGGCGGTGCCGATCGGGGCACATTGCCGGTGCTCATTTGCCCACAGTGGATTTAGAGAGTCCCAGAGAGGGGCTCAGGCGGCACAGTGAGTGCCAGTGGCCACACTCTCTTCACAGCTGCCCAGCAATTAGTGGGCAGCTGCAACGTTTAGGCCAGTGCCGGTGCGCACGTTGTGATTGCTGCAGTGGCAGCCCTGACATTGAGACATAGGGCATTTGAGCCCTGCGAGAAGGCCAGTTGGCCTGGGGTCATAGGTAGGATGGTGAGAGGGCGCAAGGCCCTAAGGTGATGTATGCGCCTGGTAGTGGTGTTACTGCGGTGCACTACTGAGTTCCTGCCTGATATGTATTATGTGCCAAATGTGACTGTGCACCCTGGTTTATGCCTCTAATGATGTTTATGCTCATGAGGTTATCGCATAATGTGTTTATGCTGGTGAGGCCTAATGCGTAATGTGTTTATGCTTAGAAGGGTGTCTATGCTAATGAGGTTTTGGCCTAATGTGATTCATTGCCTAATGGCATGTTATGATGTTTTGGGGTAGTGCCTATTTGCGTAATGTGTTTATGCTTATGAGGTTATTGCATAATGTGTTTATGCAGGTGAGGCCCATTGCGTAATGTGTTTATGCTAATGAGGTTTGGGCCTAATGTGGGTTTAGGCCTAATGTGATAATGCTGAGGTCATTATGGTACCAGTAGTTACTGGTTGTGTTTTATATTTGCATTTACTTACCTGTTCTGATGGTTCTGACCATGGCCCGATTGGCCTGGTCCTGTATATAATTCCCCTGTGAATATTGCCCGTGCCAGTTGGCACAGTGTAAATGTGTGATTCTGTTTCTAATGTGTTTATGACAATACAAAGGCTATTTTTATATAACCTTGTGTGGAGTTCCTTTTGTGGTGTGCCTAGTTTGTTGCTGCTGTGTGTGTGTGTTGCGCAAACGCTTTACACATTGCCTCCGGGATAGGCCTGACTGCTCGTGCCAAGCTACCAAGGGGTTGAGCAGGGGTTATCTTGGGTGTGTAACTCCCTTGCCCTGACTAGAGTGGTGGTTTCTGCCTGGCTTTGGCGCAAGCCTTAGCCAGCCAGAAATCCCATTTCTAACATTGGTTGTCAGCGGTGAGGACAGGACTTGCGTTTGCGCAGTACCACAGCGACAACTGGTTGCACTAGAAACTCTGCATTTAGATAATCACATGTTTGGGGATTATTTTTACTGATTTTGTTTTTCTCCTCAAGAGTGTCATTTTTAACGGGTGTTTTCTGCGCTTTTATTTTGGTGGCAGAAGAGAGAAAATGACAGGGCGGGGACGCCAGTAGGTGGGGAGGATCCCATAGATAGGGAGTCCCTTGCTGGGTCCAGTCCCCCATCCCTTTTCCTGTCCCCAGTGGAGTGGGTGGATAGGAGGGAAGAAAGGGAGTGTGGAGGAGAAAAAGTTAGCTCTGGAGGGTATTTATCCCCTGAGTTCAGTTGAGTTGTCTGGATTCACCAGTAAGGGTGGGATCCAGTGGTGGCAGCAATATGGTGTCCAGTGCAGGAAGTCCCATTCCCCGTTCCCAGAGTATGGTACCTGGTTCCCAGTAAGAGGGGTACAGGTTGAGATTCAGGGGCAGTAAGGAACTGTCTCACCAGTCTTGGGAGGGGTTTTTGGATGAATGTTGTGATGCACTGGACGAATGGGTGCTGATTAGCACGGCAAATAATTTTGAAGGGCTGTTCAATCTGTGTGTCAGAGAGCACTTGTTCAGTAATTGTTTTCCGGGGCTGCACCAACACCTGTTGGGGTGTAAGTTCTCTGACCCCAGGGAGCTTGCACGGGAGGCAGACCTCTGGCTGTGTGCTAGAGGGTCTGAAGAGGCATTGGGGAGTGATTCCAAAAGTAGTGGCTTGGGTATCTTCCGGTCCTGTGTGGTGGAAGAGGTTAAGTGTAGCCCAGCTAGGTCCCAGTGGAATGGGAGGGGTGTAGGGGCTCACGTCCTGTCTCAGTGGAGACGGAGTGAGTGTGGGACGGTGTGCCCCACGGTGGCCCGAAACCTAGTCCCAGGGCCTGGAGGGTTCCCTAAGGGAGCGCCAGGTTGGGGGCCTAGGCTGTACTTGTAGGCCATGTGAGGAGGATCTCCCAGTGTCTAGAGGATGTGGAGTGTCTGTAACTAGAGCTCCAGCGGTTCTGGTGTCTGGCGGTGCCGCTCCAGTTGGGAGGGTGCAGAGGTCCAGAGTGAGGGGTGAGAGGGGGATGTGTTCCCCAGTGGGAGAGCCAGTGGGTCAGGGGCCAGCCATAAGGGCTGAGTCTCCTAGAAGTGACCATGGTGACACCACTTCTGTCCTGGGGGATCTTTGCGCACTATCAGATGGACAGGGGTCGGGAGATCTGCGCCAGGCAGACTATCACGCAACACGTGAGTCGTGTTACCCTCGGGGGGTGCTGTGTGCGCCCCCAGAAGTCCTGGCGTGCCAGGCAAGTGCTCAGCTGCGGGGTTTAGCTCCAATGTTGGGGAGGCCAGGTTCAGGTTCGGCCTGACCTGGAGGGAAGGATGACTGTAAACAGTGTCCTGACCGGTTTGGTTTCCAGAGGTACCACTCCAGTTGGGAGGGTGCGAACTCAGGAGAGGGGTGCAGAGGGAGGGAGTCCTCGCCTCTGACCCTGGTGCAACCTGAGGGTTTAGACCCTAGGATGGGAGATTAGGAAACTTCCAGGTCAAGAAGGAATCTCTGCCAAAGTGGTTCAGCTGAAGAGACTGAGGAGACTGCCCTTGCTGTGTGTTCTGGGGCTCACCTGCAGTTTGTTGTTTCCACTGAGGAAGAGGAAAGGGGACTTTTCTGTGTGCTGTGTCCCCCCACCTGCTTGAAGAGGGACTTTGCTGTGTGCTGTGTACCTCCGAAGTGAAATAGTTGCCATGGGCCTGAGTGAGCTGTCCTCCTGTTGGAAGTTCAGCTGGAAGGAGAGTTGTGTTCTGAGGGTACCTCTCCAAGGAGGAGGGTACGGAACCCCAGAAGAAGAGGTAGGGGGGAGGAGAGCCTCACCCGTGACTTCTGGTCAGCCTGAGGGTGCGGACCCTAGGTTGGAGGATCAGTGGCAGTTTGGAACTGCCCTGATGGGAGGAAGAGTGGAGAATGGCTACTATATGCCAGGGGCTACCGCCCCCCACTCTGTAGATTGGCAAGGACCAGTGACATCTGGGTGGCCTAGGGCCTGGTCCTGGCCGTGGACAGCTAGGGAGTACCAGTGGGGTAACCTACTTGGTCCTGAGAGCTTTTTGACAGAGGGAACCATGTGTGTTCAGAGTGGCGTAGAACTGGAGGGTGTCCCTGCAGTTGTGGGCCCGCGTCCATGTTCTATCGCCCAAGGCAGGGAAGCCCATCAAGGTGGTGATTGGTCTTCCCTGCGTTTTGGCTGGAAGGGGGTTGTGTTGGACTTGGCCTTTTGCAGGGTCATCCCTAAACTTTTTGCCTTTCTCCTAGCCATTTTTCTGACATGGTGTTGGTGGTTTTAGGACTCTGGGCACTTTAGCACTGCTGTTCAGTGTAAAGTGCGTGTGCTCTCTGTGATAAATATGGTAAGATTGGTCTACACCTGTTTGGCCTATTTAATTTACCTGTGAGTCCCTTGTAAAGCGGTATCTCATATACCCAGGGCTGGTAAATTAAATGCTACTGGTGGGCTTGCAGCGCTGATTGCGCCACCCACCAAAGTAGCCTTTCAAACCTATCTCAGGCCTCTGCCATTGCAGGGCCTGTGCGCGCAGTGCTACTGCCGCTGTGACGTGGCACCTAAAGTGTGTGTCATGCCCGTGACCCCCCTTTTTACTACATGCCAGTCACCCCTAAGGTAGGCCCTAGCTAGCCCTATGGGCAGGGTGCATTGTAGGTAAAAGATAGGACAGGTACCTTAAGTGTGTGACATGTCCTGGTAGTGACAAACAGCCATTTTGGTTTCTCACTACTGTGGGGCTGCCCTCCCATAGGAATGCATTGGGGATTCCCTGATAAGTGTTTCAGTGGTAATTCCTGATATGAGAGGTGCAGCGTGGTCAAGTTTGGTATATTTGGAATAGTGATAATAAATGCTGCACAATGGTGTGCGCAGATTTATTATAACTATTTTAGAAATGCCACTTTTAGAAGTTGCCATTTCTGTGTGCTATGTGTCTGCCTGCCTGATGTGAATTGCATGTCTGGCTTGTGAGTGACAGGGGCTGGGAGGTGTGTGTGGCTCCAGGAGGGGCAGGGTGAGTCAGCGCTAGGCTGAATGGGACACCTGGGCTAGGAGTAGTGGGAGGGGTAATCCCCTGACTCTGAATAGAATGGTGCCTGCCCTAGTGAATGCTGGCTCCGCCCCCTGTGGTGTGTCTGATCACTGAGCCCCCACCTGACAAAGGGGAAGAGGAGCTTCGAAAACAAAGTGCTCCAAATCCCCCCTGAACCAGTTGCATCTGGTTCCCTAAGCCCTGCACTGCAGACAAAAGAAAAAGGTGTATAAAAATAGGGGCTGTGACCCCATGAAATTGTTCAGTCTGTACCTGTTCCTACACCTGCGGGGGCGTGCTGCTGCTGGGGCCCAGGAGGACCTGCCAGGAGGGCTGCCTCCCTGGGCCCAGCATGGCCCCCTTGATTCCTAAGGACTTTTTCAGGACTCTAGAGCCTCGTGAGCGCTATCTTTTAAATTACCAGCCAAGGGGAGCGCTGGTGCCTAGCAGAGCGCTGCTGCAATGATTGCTGGAGGGAACCCCGGCGTAGGGATTCCCCCGAGGTTCCCAGGAGCTGCGGGAGCCCACCCACATTTTGCCAAAAGGAGCGGGAGCCCACCCCGCTTTATGCAGATTTTCAAAGCGGGTGCCCACCCCGAGTTTCAGCTGCTTTAGGTGGTGGCTGCCGGGTGCCCACCCCGCTTCTGTGCTTAATTGGGAAAGACGGGTGCCCACCCCGCACTTGAACTTTGTTTTTAAGTGGGTGCCCACCCCGCAATTGCCGAAAGAGAAGGAGCGCCGAGAACGGAAGTCAGGCACCCGCGCCTGACTGTGGGCGGGGCCTGGTGGGCTCCATTTCCGCTTCCCCCTGCCTGGGGGAAGCCGTGCAGAGCCTCGCAGGTTTCCCGGAGAAGTCCCGGTCCCAGGAAGGGGGACCGGGCGAAGAGCGTCCAGCAGCACTGCAACGGAGTCACAGGGGGGCCCCCGTATGGTGGAGGGAGCCCCCCCCGGTGAGTGAGGCAGAATGGGAGCTCTGCTTGCGGTGCTACACGGAGTCCGGGTGACCAGAGGAGAGCCTCCCCAATGCCCGGTAAGTGGGGTTGCAGTTCTTCCTCGTTGGTGCCTGTTCGAAGCACAGGGTCTGAGCGGCCCCGTCTGGCAGCGGGCCGCTCCAACGAGGGGCATCTTTGTTTCTACGACCCGGGGGGGGTCCCCAGGGCCCGTGGTGCCCGTACCTCCCTTTGGGCCATTTTCCTACAGCTGCCCCGCTTGCGAGAGGGCAGGTGCAACGTTTTGGGGGCATCATACAGGACAGCGTCCTTCTGGTGATTGCCCAGACAGCGAGGGCCATAGTTAGAGGCAGTGTCATTCTTCCTTCGGGGGCATTGTGGGTGGGCAGTCCAAGGGCACGGCGGTGCCGATCGGGGCACATTGCCGGTGCTCATTTGCCCACAGTGGATTTAGAGAGTCCCAGAGAGGGGCTCAGGCGGCACAGTGAGTGCCAGTGGCCACAGTCTCTTCACAGCTGCCCAGCAATTAGTGGGCAGCTGCAACGTTTAGGCCAGTGCCGGTGCTCACGTTGTGATTGCTGCAGTGGCAGCCCTGACATTGGGACATAGGGCATTTGAGCCCTGCGAGAAGGCCAGTTGGCCTGGGGTCATAGGTAGGATGGTGAGAGGGCGCAAGGCCCTAAGGTGATGTATGCGCCTGGTAGTGGTGTTACTGCGGTGCACTACTGAGTTCCTGCCTGATATGTATTATGTGCCAAATGTGACTGTGCACCCTGGTTTATGCCTCTAATGATGTTTATGCTCATGAGGTTATCGCATAATGTGTTTATGCTGGTGAGGCCTAATGCGTAATGTGTTTATGCTTAGGAGGGTGTCTATGCTAATGAGGTTTTGGCCTAATGTGATTTATTGCCTAATGTCATGTTATAATGTTTTGGGGTAGTGCCTATTTGCGTAATGTGTTTATGCTTATGAGGTTATTGCATAATGTGTTTATGCAGGTGAGGCCCATTGCGTAATGTTTATGCTAATGAGGTTTGGGCCTAATGTGGGTTTATGCCTAATGTGATAATGCTGAGGTCATTATGGTACCAGTAGTTACTGGTTGTGTTTTATATTTGCATTTACTTACCTGTTCTGATGGTTCTGACCATGGCCCGATTGGCCTGGTCCTGTATATAATTCCCCTGTGAATATTGCCCGTGCCAGTTGGCACAGTGTAAATGTGTGATTCTGTTTCTAATGTGTTTATGACAATACAAAGGCTATTTTTTATATAACCTTTTGTGGAGTTCCTTTTGGGGTGTGCCTAGTTTGTTGCTGCTGTGTGTGTGTGTTGCGCAAACGCTTTACACATTGCCTCTGGGATAGGCCTGACTGCTCGTGCCAAGCTACCAAGGGGGTGAGCAGGGGTTATCTTGGGTGTGTAACTCCCTTGCCCTGACTAGAGTGGTGGTTTCTGCCTGGCTTTGGCGCAAGCCTTAGCCAACCAGAAATCCCATTTCTAACAATACACTTTCCCTGCAATTTTCCTACCCCTGAACTCCATAATGTCCTCAATGTATTCAGACAAATTGATCTCTTTTCCTTCATACGAAACTGCCTTGCGGTCAGGAGGTAAGAGAGATCTAGTGGGCCACGTTTTGTCAAAAAGCTCTTGTGTGATCATTGAAATACGAGCACCAGAATCTACTAAAGGTTTCAAGACCTTATCCCCAACCTGGACCTCAACATAGGGGTCCACACATAGTTCTGGATTTCCCACCTTGACTACATCATCTTGTACCACTAAGACCATGTCCCTTAGGTCTCTAGTGATGGACTCATCACCGTCACAGTACATGTTTTCATCCATGACACATTTGACAGACGAAGATTGTTTGCCTCTACCAGCTTGACAAACCTTCGCAAAGTGACCCGGTTTGTTGCAAATCCTGCAAGTCACCAACTTGGCCGGGCATTTGTTACCTTTCATGTGAGACCTGTACCCACACCTAAAACAGATATTTTGTTGAGAAAAGATGGAATTTTGCTTTTCGCCAGAACCATAACGCGACCTGTCAAAGTGCTTAATGTCTTTAGTATCCTTGGAATCTTTAACCTTGACAGCAGAAACTGATTCACTGTTTTTGGGCTCTAGTTCCTTTGCCGACAACTGAGACGTCTCAATGCTTTTGGCCAATTTAATAGTTTCCTCCAACGTTGGATTGCCCATCGAAAGAAGTTTCTGTTTGATCATTTTGTCTGTGCAGTGACAAATAAACTGGTCCCGCACCAACTGGTCTGCAAAATTCTCAAACTGGCACTCAGTAACTAACCTCCTCAAAGCAGTTATATAAGTGTCAACATCTTCACCAGTATTCTGAACATACAGAAATTACTTGTGTCGCAACACCACTAGGCTAGGTTGGACATCAAACCTGGTTTGAAGTCTTTTCACAGTGTCTTGGTAATCATCAAGAATCTCTTCACCTTCAATGACAGGTGGGGGGAGGTGTTTCAAAATTGCTCTCCCTTCAAAACCTAAGGAATGAAGCACAAGATATTTCCTTCGCTCAGATCTGAATCGAATGGCACCAATCGCACCAAGATATGTCTCAAACCCATCAAACCACTGTTTCCATTTGATGGGTGGGTCACCAGGTGTTTCCAAAAATGGTGGAGGAGGTGATACGGCGTGCATACTTCCAACAAATATGCTCGAACATAAATCACCAAGCTGAACAAAGATAAACAAAGAGCAACACAGTGATCGTGGTTGGAAGAACCAAAATTTAAAATATCGTGTGAAGGCTGAAATAATTAAAATAATTCTCAATACTGTCAAAGTAATAAAGTTGAATTGATTGATATGAAGCTGCTCTTACCAGGCGTAGCGTCCTACAAATGACAATGCGACCTACAGTACCCCACACTGTATGGCAAATGCGAGGCACAGTAATTAAAACTTCCCCACAGAGCCAGTTCTGCAAAGAGCAAGCTCTGTGACAGTGCCCCACTGTAAATCAAGAAACCTGGCTTTATGACGCAGCTCCCCGCTGACTCCACACGGTAATAGAAGAAGGCAACTTTGAAGGAAGGTTTTATGACGTAAGTTTTGCACACAGCAATTGAAACTGGCAGCGTTTCTTGTTTCCCTGCAAACACAGGAAACAAAGACTTTGGAACGCAAGGCTTGCATTCCAATCACAACACCAGAAGCGCACCGTAAGCACGTCAGCACGCCGTCATCAGACATGCCTCCACGTCATCGTGGGTGAAACGCAGACCCCTCCATGCATTTCACTTCGTTTCCAAACCTCGGAAATGCTGCTCTGCCCACGGCGCCGGGTGAGTACATCCAGTGTTGCCCCTCACCACTCTGGATGCAGTTACTAATAAAGGGCTCACTCCTGATGCCGAACTTCACGGGAATACCAATCGGCATGGAAGGAGTGTCTTGCAGGTTGCGGGCACGCAGGTCCGTGTTGATGGCCTAGCACTCGTCGCCAGAAAAGATGTCGTAACGAAGGTGCAGGAAGCAGGTAAGTTGATTTTGATAATTTATTACAAGACTGGACCATCACAGGCAGAGCAGCCGCCAGCATCGACAACCACCAACTGACAAAGCCCCAACGCTCGGTACAGAACACTCACGCAGTGAGGTTCTGAACCGAGGAACATACTAACCAGTAAAAGATACAAGCTACTGCACTGTGAGAGAAGGATAAAGAGGCAAGGAGTGTCTGATACTGGATTGCAGAGGCATGCGGAGGTGTGAGGACTATGTAGATATTTAATAAGGCTGGTCGCGGGCTTCTGAGAAGAGCTTTGGCACAGGCACTCATTACTTTATAAATTAAGCGCTGCATAGAACTGGATGCTGCATTGGAGGCAAGAGTCACCAGCTATTGTTGCAGGCTCTGCCCTGGGGCAGAAGCCACCAGCATAGCACTGCATGATGTCCTGGGGGCTGCAGTCACCACCCACTTTGCAGGTTCTGCCGGGCGACAGGAGTCACCAGTCACCAGCCATGGTTCCGGTGACTACCCTCTGGGCAGAAGTCGCTAGCTGTGGTTGTGTTAGCTGCCCTGGGTGCAGCAGTCACAGAACATAGCACTGCATGATGCTTAGGGGGCAGCAGTCACCAGCTATTGTGGTAGGTTCTGCCCTTGGGGCAGTGGTCACCAACCACAGCATGGCCTGCTGCCTTGTGGGCAGTAGTCACCAGTTACTGTTGCATGTTCTGACCTGAGGACCGCAATCACCAGCCATGGTTGCTGTCAATGTCCTGGTGGGCAGCAGTCTCTAGCTTTGGAAATGGTTACTGCCCAGGGGGCAGCAGTTGATTGCGGATGTATGATGTTACAACGCAAACTATTACAATGCATACCTTTACCATGCGGTTTTTACAACGCAACTTCCATTACAACGCAAGCCATTACAACGCATGCTCCAGTACAACGAAAATTACTATTTTAACACCGCCGGATGCTTACCTCAGGGAAGGTGCTGGTCAGTGAGGGATATGCGTTGTAATGGCATGCGTTGTAATGGAACTTGCATTGTATTGACTGCATTGTAAAAGCATTGCGTTGTAATGCTTGCGTTGTAATGGATGTTTCCCATTGATAGCCATAGCACTCCATGTGGAGAAGCAGTAATCTGCCATGGTTGTGGTCAATGCCATGAGGTAACAGACACCAACTATATGACTGCCTGCTGCCTTAAAATCAGCAATCACCAGCAAGTGTTACAGGATCTGCCCTGGGGGCAAATGTCTCCAGCAATGCCTATGGCTACTTGGGGCAGCAATCACCAGCTATGGTTGTGGGCACTGCCTGGGGGCAGCAGCCATTGGCCATGCTTATGGTAGCTGCCCTGGGGCCAGCAGGCACCAGCTATATCACTGCCTGGAGCCTAGAGGACTGCAGTCACAAGCCATTTTGTGGATTCTGATCGATGGCCACTAGCTATAGCATGCCATACAATAAGGAGGACAGCAGTTACCATCCAAAGCTATGTACTCTGCTCTAGGACAGTGGTCAACAACAATAAAAGCCTATACTTGAGGCAACTGTAACCAGCCCAAGCCTTGAGTGATGCCCTGGAAATAGACTGCAGCAATAACAGCCAAAGCTGTTGGCACTTGCCACAGCAATAAACTACAATAATTGTGTTCATCGGCTTTGTGGCAGCAGTCATCAGTAATGGCAGCATTTGATCGGGGAAGCAGTTGCCAGGCATAATCGAATATGATGGCTTGGGAGTAACAATCAACAGTAGGAGTTTGTGATACCCTAGAGACCAATCATAGCAACTGTGGTGTTCCGAGGGCACTAGTAAGTAATCAAAGCACTGTGCATTGCCCTCATTGCAGTCTGTTACTTGAAGCCTATACTGCCTTTGTGGCACCAATATACTCATGTAGTAATGGATGCTACACTGGGAGCAGATGACAACAACAGTGTCTGTGTGGACCTTGGAGTAGCAGTACCTATCATAGTGGAGTATGCTGCCTTATGGGAATCAGCCAACAGCAATTGGACTGTTTACTGTCCTAACAGTAGCAATTCACAATTAAAAGCAACATAAGCTGTCCTTTGTACAGCAGTGACTGATCATAGTAACCTTGAGGAACTACCAATTAAACTTTGATCTGTGTGCTGCCCTGGCAGTATTATTAATACAACACAGAACTATGTGATGCTTTAGAGAAAGCTGGCACTAGAAAAATCATACACAAACTATAGAGCTGAACTTGATTGATTCAATCCAAGAATCCTCCCGTCGACCTAAGTGCAGTGTCATGTGAGTTAGTGAGGATGGAACCTTTTTGGCTCCTGACGGACTCCGCAGAACTGTGATGTAAGTGCTTGGGTAATAGAATTCAAGAAGTAGAATGTTCAGTTAACGGTTACACTCTGAAGAATAAAGACATGTAATACCAAGCTTTGTGTGTGCATGATCATTTGCATGTACCCAGGCTGGGGAGAACGCTACAACTGGTGACGGGATAGGGGAGTAGGCAAATCCCGCGACCCGAAGAACCGAGACTGCTCTCCCGGAGAGGTTTGCGTAGGTGGAGTCAAAGTGCAACTCCAGCCAGTGCAACATCTGTGAAGAAAGTAAAGACCTTACAGAAAGTTTGTTTGTCGTCGGCTAGATATTTGCTGGTAAAGTCGAGGCAAGAGATACTACTCCACAGTCTAACACAGAGCCGTCGTTCATACAGTACGACAACACCAAAGGCAGTGACAACCAGGTACAGAGAAGCAGTAAAGACAGTGATAGTATAGTGCAAGGAATTGCTAAAAGCAGAAATATTTCTGATGCAAAGAAACACAGAAAGGCTCCAATGGCCACGAGAAAAGAAGCCATACAAGTTCAGATTGGCCATAACGGCCCTGAAGCAAGCCTGTTGCAAGGACTTACAAATGGAATATATGGTGCACGTCCAGGTGCATAACATTTACTCAAAACTACAGAAATGTATCCCGCCTATGGTTACAAAGAAGATAATGTGTGTTGCATAAGGTATGGATGGGGTGATTATTTAGTTAGACCCCTAGTTGGAACGCTAGCTCCGCATGGCTAGTGCGGGGAAGGAAAAAATTCCTTTTTTATATATAACCCTCACACACTCTATTAGTGTCATGCTTCATCATCGGGTTCACTTTGACTCCTAAAGGTCAGGGTGGGCTCAACCATATTTCAGGGAGCACTTAGTGATATAGGGTGACCTGGGAGCTAAATTAAACATTAAAAATCCCTCACCCTCTCCAAGGTATCCCTTTATTCGTGGAGACGGTGGGGAAAGCTAAAAAATGGGGGGGGGGGGGAATATGGACTATTATAGTCCTATGACCCTATGTTTTGTTGACCGACATGTTTCAGCCCTACACTATGGCCTAAAGAGGTCCCGGTCTTTCATCAGGGTATCAAGTAAACACCTCCCTGGATATTCAGGTGCACACCTAGGTCATGCACTGTGTAATTGGGGAAGAGATAATACTTGCCCTTTCTGATTTCGATTTTCTTGTTTCACCTGTAATAGAAAACAACCCATAGTACTTAATTGTATAGCTGATTATTACAGTATGGCTACAGGTGAGGGTCAAACATACTGTGATCAAAAGGGGTGCATGCATATCCCACTGCATGCGTATTAATTGCACTAGCCTTCACTCGAGGACTGTGCTCCACTTCCTTGTGTCCCTTGATTGTTAACAAATAAGGAGTGTCACGTGGTTCTCCTTTTGTGACTACCATACCACCCGCAAAGTATGCTGAGATATATGTAGGTGCCGGACTGAAAACGGCCCTTCTATGCGATAGTTCATTCGTACCTATCCTTGTGCATCCAGCGTGAATTCAAAATGTAACATTTAACACATACTTAGACCCATGTTTAAAACATCAGACACCATATTGATAAGAAACATATACACATGCATCTATTATCATTCTCTTATCCAGACAATAAGTCGTAATTCCATGATTCCATGTATTGATACTCACCCACAACTGATGGGTGTACTACCACTCAGGAGTGAGGGAGGGGCGCCCTTTAGTCACACACTGTTTATGGGGGGAGTAAGGTAAAAAAAGGGAAAAAGTTTAGCGATCGGGATAGATTGCATTAAGGCAGTATTGTTTGGTTTCCAGGGAGCAGCCACATTCAATCCGCTTTCAGAGCATCTCAGTACTTACTTCGTCAAGGGGATACCCCTGCAAATTGCCTGAATTTGCCCTCTTCCTCCCGGCTTTGGTGGAGAGATGCTGGGAGAACGATGCTATTTCAAGGGTGAGTCTTCGCGGGCGCGGGTGTCTTCCGTGTCACGTGGTCCGAGAGCACGCACACCGCGTGTATGTCGGATGACATAAGCTAGTGGTCTCATGGGAATTGTAGTTAATTCCAAACCTATAAGCGTGTACGTAAACGCGCCCCAGCCAGTGCCCAGAGTACACAAATCTGCAAAAACGAAGTCCAGCATACAGTCAAAAATACAGGAGGTGGAGGCAAAAAGACAGGGGAAACAAGGCCAAGGAAGCCAGGTCTAATAATCACCTAGTGAGAGGTAAGCCCATTTGTGTGGTTTGCTGATCTTGTAATTGCCCTGAGTGATTTCTGCAATGGGGAAGCATATTTCTAAGAAGAGACACCTTTCTCCCTCCAGGTCCCCTTCCTCCTCACATCAGACAGCAAGTATTCTGGCCCTCCTCCTGACTTAAAATGCAAAAATATCTCTAAGGATACACTGCTGGAGATTCTGGCCCATGTTAGGGAGAACATGGGTTTTGTGCCACCAGAAAAGTCTTTCTCTTCACAGGACTCTGTACTATGCCAATTAAAAAAAACAAAAAATCAATATGGGATTACCTATTCATAAGCTTGTTTTGGAGGTGATTAAACATGAATGGAGGGACCCGGAGAAGATTTCCCTCCCAAGGTTTATGGTGAAGCTTTATGCTCTGGAGGAAATGGATACGGTTCTCCCAAACAGTATCCATGTGGATACGATGGTGGCCAATTTAGTAGGCATATCACTAATAGTGGAAGAAAATATTTTGAAAGATGCTGCGGATAAGAAGGTGGATGCCTCTTTCAAAAGAATCTTCTCAGGGGCACATGCTGCCTAAGGGCTGGCATATATGGGACGTACATGGCACAATCTCTGATCTCGGCCTTTAAATCTCTATTCTGGGCTCTTCAGGATGAATCAGACTGTTGTCAATTGCTGGAATCGATGGAACGGCAGATTGAGTCTCTTTCGAACATCTCCTTTGATGTGGTTAGGTCTTTTGCACTATCTAGTGAAGCTTCAATTGCCTGTAGATGCAATTTATATCTAGAGGACTGGATTCCTGATGAGGCACAAAGTGCTACGGCACTGAAGATGCCTTTGAGGATCCAAAAGTGTTTTGAGGAGAATTGGAGAACAAACTTCATCAGCTATTCGAGGAAATGAAGCATTTGTCTTCTTTTAAGAGAGATCCTCCCAAATCCTCGAGAGCTTCCAGATGGAAATCTTTTGGACAACAGTGGAGACCTCATTCCTTTGACCTACCAGCAAGACCTCAAGGGAAACCCTCTTCTCCATTTTGTTCCTTCAGAAAACAGAAGCACGAGTCAGCATATAAACCACAGAATTCCAGACTATGCTGAGAATGCCTCTTCATCTGAGGTCAGAGGGCGGATCAGAAGATATTTTTCCGAATGGAAGAAAATCACGACAGACAGATGGGTTCTGAACATTATCAAATCAGGTTATCAGATCGAATTCTCCTCTCTTCTGAGTCTGACAGGGACCATCCACACTCCAATTTCCGGGATTGTTCCAATAGGTAGGCCCTGATGAGGAGAATGCCTCATTATTAAAAAAGAAGGCGATATGTCCAGTTCTGATAGCAGAAAGAAGCATAGAAGTGTATTCAAAAGTCTTCCTGGTGAAGAGGATTTCGGGGAATCCGGTTGGTGATGGATTTAAAGCCACCCATCAATTCAGATGATGGGGGGAATCTGCAGAGAATTGCCCCATTGATCCCATTGCAAAGTTGCATGACCTCATGGATGCTTACCTTCAGATTCCCATAGCCAAAAAGAATTGCCAATTCCTGAGGTTTGCGGTAGGGAATTGGCACTGGTAATTCATGTTCCTTCCTTTAGGGATCAAATCAACTCCCATCATTTTTACGAAAATTATGGCTCCCATGGTGGCACATCTACATCTCTTAGGGATACCAGTCTTTACGTATTTCAACGATTGGTTGCTCCTTGCTTTCTAACCCGGAAATGTTCAGGAGGTTGAAGACCACCATGAAGGTTATGGACAATTTGGTTCTGCTTCTCAACTTGCCAAAATGTCAACTCCAACCGTCAAGGGAGATCAAATTAATTGGAGCCATCTTTCAAACAGAGGTGTGAAAGATGTTTCTACCTCAACAGAGGATTCTAAGACTTCAAAGCCTAATCAAGATTTTCCTTTCCAGGTCAGAGGTTCCAACAAGGTGGTATCTAGAGATCTAGGGGCAGATGGCAGCACCAGTCTTCACTGTTCCTGGGGCTTGCATCCATCTTCGCCCTTTCCTTTGGTATGTGTGCAGGATTTACTCCCCAGCAGTTCACTCCTTAGATCTTCCCATTTCTATCTCCAGCTAGGTCAAAATGGATCTGATGTGGTGGATGAACTCGGACAGCCTCCTGAGGGGTATGCGTATGCATCCACAAAAGCTAGCAGTTCTTACTACTGATGCCAGCAGGACTAATTAGGGAGCAATGATTTTGGATCAATCATTTCAACAGAAGTGGTCCGGTTTGGAGCCGAGGACTTCATCGAACTGGAGGAAGCTTACAACGATCCACAGAGCTCTCCTAACTCTGGGCAATTTCAAAGATTCAACTAGAAAGATTGGATGTAATTCTAGTAGTCCCATATTAGCTACGACGAACATGGTTTCCACTTCTGAGCAGTCTAGCGATTTTTCTGCCGCAGATTCTCCCTTCAATTCCTCCTCCCCTCCAGACTTGTCACCCTTCTCCTCTAAATCTGGTCCCAGCAGCTTGGAGGTTGAAAGGCTGAGCTTATAAAAGTAAGGGTCTTCCCCCTAGTTTGGTGAACTTGGTCCAGAAATCAAGAAGACTCGCAACTTTGAACGCCTATTCCAGACACTGGGCCACTTTTGACCCTTTTGTCCTTTTTCTTCTGTTTTGCAGTTCTTTATGGAGGGGTTTCAATTAAATCTGTCCCTTTCTACATTAAAGTCTTAATGGTTCGTCATTAAGGCCTTTAGGGAATTATCTAAACCCCAGGGGGAAATTTCTTATTTGGTCAATAGGGTTTTCAAGTGCTTCTCTATTTCTAGGCCTATCCAGAGTTCTTCCTCTCCCTCTTGGGACCTTCCAAAGGTTCTGAAAACACCCAGCCCCCCCCCCCCCCCGGAACCTCTGGAGGAGGTGGAATTGAAATGTCCTTCCTATAAGGTTGTCTTTCTGGTAGCCATAACTTCTGCGCGGAGGGTTGGAGAATTGACCACTTTACTATGTACTTTCTACAATTGTTTGAAGATGGAGCAGGTCTGAGGCCAGCCTTTTTACTCAAGGTGATCTCTACTTTTCACAAGTCACAGGAGGTGGCTCTTCCTTCTTTCTTTCCTTTTTCTTCTTCTCGGGAGGAATTCTCTCTGCATTTGTTGGATGTTAAGATAGCTCTTCCCATGCATCTCAACAGATCACAACCTTTCAGGAAAACCTACCATCTTTTTGTAACATTTGGCAAGCGGGAAGAGGAAGGAGAGTAATTAAGTTGACTTTAAGCTGATGGTTTAAGGCTACTATTCTGCAGGCTGATCGGGATGTTTTCTGAGAGTGGTTCTGTTCAGCGTAGATCCACAAGGAGTGTGGCCACTTCCTGGGCTGAGTTCCAGGGGGTCTCTATTCTGAAGATTTGTAGAGCTGCCAGTTGGTCCTCTGATTCTACCTTCATCAGACATTATAGACTGAATCATGTGGTTGATTATGAAGGTAATTTTGGTGTTGGGGCTCTGAAATCAGTTCTGGATTAAGTTCTTGGTTTATTATGTCAAATTGTCTTCTCATTAGCATGCATTAAAATCATGGTATGTGCATTCTGATCCTGAATTCTGGATTATGTTATTTCAAAGGCATTTTAATTTGGTACATCTCAAAGCGTAATGACTGGGATGAGGTCAAGGGATGTAGACGTACGTAATGCCCCGATTACTTACCGGTGAGCTTCATTTCTCTTAGTCCTACTCGTCCTCGTCACAGTCGAGCCGCAGCCCGTTCAGGTAAGAGTGGTGGGATGTGGGGGGGGGGGATTTTGACTGACGATGAGGAGGGAAAATTAAATAATTAATTTTCCATCGTCATCATACGTCGAAATCCCCCCCCCCCCCCCCCCACCTAGCCCCACCGCTCTTACCTGAACGGGCCACGGTTGTCAGTCATTACAAACCCTCCCAACCTCCCACCTTGCCTTTGAATTTGCTTAGATACAGCAGGAGGATTCTGGGTTACGCTTCGCTTATGCAGCACCCAGAAGGGTGGGTATCCCTTGCTTGGAATTCTACTGCGTCTTTTCTGTCTGGGAGATAGAACTGCCTCAAAGGCTACTCACTGTGACGAGTATGACTAAGAATAATGAAGATTACTGGTAAGTAATCAGGGGGGCATTATTTCGAGCATTGGTTGCTGACTGCTCACAGAACTACAGACAACAGAAAGTGAAACCGTTCAGCATTTCAAAGACGTGCGCTCCAGACCCAATGAGTGAAGGGATGCCTGTGTGCCCGAGGCTGCTACCATTTTTAGCAGCAACCAATGGGAGACAGGGGGGATGTCAGCCGATCCAAGCCCATGTGCGCCCCAAACCCCCCACCCCACCGCAAGTCAGGGCAGAAAACTCGAACTTTCTGTTAGAGCCCCTTTGGCTGCAATGAACATCTTGTTCTAAATTACCGTCCAAGTATCGCTTACAACTAGTAGAAATATATCCATTGGCTTCGAATGAATAAATAGTCATTCACAAACATTAAACACAACATTACCGCCTCGCCAGCCTTCGTCGCCCCAATATTACCCATCGACCTGACTGTGGCGATGAAGACTTGGCTAATGACGATTACTGGTAGGTAACCGGGGAGTTCTTAATGGTGTTTTGGAAACAAAACACCTGTTATAAAAAAAAAACAGAACGTGGGAATAATAAAACGTAATTTGACCTTGCTATAAAAGTATAAACATGCAACAAACACCACTAAGGCTTGCTGCGTGCGATACACTAAAGAGTTAAAAATAATCCCAGCTGGAGTCGCCTCGTCACCTCCCTTTCCACAGCTTTCAGTTACTCGGAGGCGGAAGTGCTGAAGCTTCAGGCATGCATAATAGACAAAGCAATCGGGTGAGCGGCATAGAAGGAGGGGGACAAATACAACGATTTTACAATAGAACGCATCAACATTGCAGCTAAAAGATGCCTCGGAAACGTGGCCGGACTGATTGGAGGGACTCCTTGCATTACTATTACGGTTTAAAGTTCTCCCTCTCCGTGTATTCTACGCTGTTCCTGGTAAGTGTCAATGATTTATTCATTTCGCTCTGTAGGACTGATTTGAAAATCATAACCGGTTTTTACATGAATCTCTCCACAATACGTCTGAATCTCAACTACCGTGTGCTGCGTTTTGCACAGTCGGCCTCTGTTGCGTGCAAACTGTACAACTGGCTTTCATCGAACAAGAAAATGACATTATTGTTCCTGGGCTTTTGTCAGCTCAGGCCACGCCCACAAACATCTGAGGCGACGCTCGTTCCACTGGAAGCCTCAAGAGGGTGGGATCGAGCAGTTCCCGCATGTGAGCATTTATTAGCTTTCATTGTGCGAGTCCCAGATTGTGCGCGTGTTTCAAGGGCAGACTGATGTAGCGCGGCCTTTTGAACTGTATTTGCAGTGCCTATGAACGTGCACCTGTTATATTTATTTGAAATATGTAGCTGCTTCTGAGTGTTTTCAAACGGATAACCACAAAAGAGTTATTGGTTGTCAGGCGAGTGCATGAGTAAGTTAGTAAGGACATGTACGAATGAGTGCGTGGTTGGATAAATGGGTGAGCTGGTGTATTTAATGATGAATGAGTCAGTACATAGATGGATGAATTGGCACGTTAATGAGGAAGTGAATGGCTGAATGTGACTAGTTAGAAAGCGTACACCACCACTGGACTCAAACCATCAAGTATTGTTTCATCCAGGGCTTTAAGTGGGCCGGGTCCCGCCGGTGCTGAGCACCGGCAGTTTTTAAAAGGGGGCCTCGAAACGGGTCCCTATCGGGCTCTGTTCTATGGCCTAGCACAGGCGTCCGTTTTTTGCGGACTGCACAGAGATGCATCGATGTCTGCATGCTCATTTGCTTACTTCTCACTAGTGCACTTTAGCATTCAGCCCACTAACACCCAGTGCCCACGTTCACTGTGAAGGAGCTCACTCCCAGGCAGTTTCGGATCGGCAGGCCATTGTCCGAGGGGCTTGTGATAAAGGCCAGCTGGTGGGTTTTTTTGTCACCTGCAAATAATTTTCCAACATTTGCCTTGGCTGTTGGCAAAGGCGGCTGCAGGCGAAAAGTAGAGGTCAAATCTCAGTGGGACCAAGTACAGATCTTGGGTGCTCATTGTCATGTGCGGTCGGACAATGAGCCAAACTGAGCAGGCACAGCATGTCACTGAACGTCACAATTAAGCCTCTGGGAGTGGCGATGCTGTTTTTGAGCATCACAGCTAGGACTAATGGGGTGGAGTAAGAGTGAGTGGTGCCTGCAAGGAGCCAGATTACAAACGGTGGCCATTTAAGAGGCTCTACTTTCGTCTCCAGCAGCAGACAGATGAGCCTTGGGTGTCTCCTTCCACATGTCATCTTTAAAACTATGAGGCGCTCCCGTTTTTCATTGAGAGAAAATGAAAAGAAAAAAATAAGGCTAACAACCAAATTGAGTAAAAAGAAAACTTTGACAACTCAAAACAATTGTTTGTTGACGACATTACTGTGAAAAACATTCATCCTGGCACAAAAATGACAAAGGGAAGGGAGTAACAAAATGGAACCAGCACAGTTTGGAGACAAAAGGAAAAGTGAGATGTGCAAAGTGGAGAAGAATGACAAAAAGAAGGGAAGAGAAAAGGAAATTAAGAGAGAGGAAGATAACTCCCCTGATACTAACTAAGCAGCATTTTATGAAAAGTTATTATCCACAAGTGTGGGCTACTTGTTTGTTTGGTGCCCGGGCCTAATTATAATCCCAATCCGACTCTGCTCCCAGGGCCCTGCCCATGGCCAGCACTCCTCTGCTCTGTAACTAGGGCTGATCTTCACGAGTCCACTTACACACATGTGAACTAACGGCACTATACTGCCGCCGAAGGCTCATGATTGTGGAATGTGCAGACATTCTGGAAGTGGGACAACACATTAACAAAACATCCCCGATACTATCACATTCCCCAAATATTTGGAAGAATTCTGTGGGACTCGTACATATACTACACTTACAAAGTTCGTTTGACAAACCTGCCTATCAGCAATACACCTGGTTACTAATTCAAATGTACACGTAGATGAGAGCAGAGAGGAACGCCTGGCAAACACATATCAGTCATTAATACAGTAACATGGCCCATTTGGCTGAACTCCCAGATTACTACGATATCTTCAAAGAAGGAGTCCAAAATAAGCATGAAAGCTCATTGTACACACAAGCATAGTCCAAAACACATGGTGGTATAACAAACAAGCACTGGGAAAACCAATAGCTCCCGCCTATGCTAGAGCTATTGGATTTGGCAATGTGTTTTAGCCATTATTTAGACTACGCCCCTAATTGGATAGGCCACACCCCTCTACGAGGTTAGCCACGCCCCTTTTAGAGCACCCCCCAGGTTTTTTCCCCCCACTTAAAGCCCTGGTTTCATCCTTCCATCCACAACTTTATTGCATGCAACTGGTGATGGATGTGTTAGCTTTTGTTTTTTTAAATAAATGCATTGCCCCAGTGAAACTAAAAATGTAGCTAACATACTAACTGTGGGCCCCATACTCCATTTTGTTTGTGACTTTGCTGCCAATGATATATTTCACATGAATAAACTGATATTTTCAGGTTTCAGTAGAATAATTCGTGAATGTGTTTTCACAGGCAAGACAACAACCTTCCAGTTGTTTCAGCAGAATTGTACATGCTCAAAGTTTCACCTAGCAGTTGTAGCAGAATCGCACACAATTTTGCAATATTTTTTTCCAGTGCAGGTGGCGGCGTCTGTGAGAAGCTCCATGTTGTAGAATTATGAGAGATTTTCTAAATTTATTTTTTGAGAATGTTTCATTGTAGCAAATTCTGATTGGTGTATTCTGTGGGAACCATGTACAGCTCTATTGAATGTATAAAATCCTTTGTTCAGAATTCTATAAAATTACGCTCTTTTTTTGATGTGAAAAGTGGCCCTTTCTTACTGACCTATGAGGTGATGTTGGTTTGCTTTCTCATCTTATACTCTGTATTTGCTGACCTGAACTTTACTGAGTTCTTTGATTGATTCTGTATTCTAACTGAGCTCTGCACTCTGATATATTTATATGGATTATTTTAGTTGATCTCTGTATAACTTAAAAATCTGAAAATAAGCCTTTAAGGTTTAAACCTTCCCTGTCTGTCATTCTTGTAGGGACAACTAGGTTCTACATGTCCATAAATTGAAATTGTCATTTGAAGTGCTTATATGAGAGACCGGTCCATCAAGGAGCATCAAAATCCATAACGGGATTAACACCGCTCCCAGTCCATCAGTCACTCAAGAGAGCAAGGTGGAACGTGACATACGATCCAAGTGAATCCACACACTGTCCTAAGAATTCCCTCCATAATATTAGGGCCAGCACTAGGGAAGATGTCTGTACTGTCATGCCGAAGATCTCATCACCAGCATTTTGCCATGGGTGGTTGCCATCGTGCCAACAATGGCCCTAATATGAATAGAATTAAAGCAAATATTCCAGGTTCAACATTAGTCTGAGATAGTGTTGTCGTGCTGTTGATTCCAAAATTATGCCACAGTAACTATATCATGCCATGGCCAGCATTATATCAGAAGTGTCTGCCATCATGCAATGGATGTCCACAGTCATCCAAGACCAACCACAGTCATGAGGAACATGTCACCATAATGTAGGGATCAGCAGTATTCCAGAAGTGGGTACCAGCAAGCCAGGGGTGTTTACTGTATGCCAAGAATTAGGTTGCCGATGCCCACATTTTGTAAGAATTACCGTGATTGTTACTAAATTCATCCGCATTATATCAAAGGTGGGCCCCTCATAGATGGACCAAATGTGCAACGAGGAACAATGGGTCTGAAGATCGCAGGCGTGCCCTGATATAGGGGTCAGTCATATCAGTTGCCTTTGAGAGGATACTGCCAGGTTCAACACACACTCACACATGCACCCCCTCACCCCCATCGCCCCTAGAATATGTTTTTTGGAGGATTTTCTTTTAATTCACACTTTTCACATGCATGCCCAGGCAAGTAAATTACCTGGCAATCACATCTTAAATATAAGCCTAGAAACATGAATTTTAAAGGTTCCTGTTTTTAGACAAATGGTATTAGGCTCTACGGGAACCAATTAATTACCAACAACATTTTCGCCATTACACTCTGTGCTCTGCGGAAACTGTGAAACGAGAAGACTCGCAACGGGTCTGTGATTGGACAGGGGAAATAACAGGAGCAAGATGAGCTGAATATCAGGAACCTCATCCATTCTATTAAAATGGAGTCTTGCACGAAAGTGTGGTCTAACTATATTTCATTATTAATCACACTTTTAATCAACCTTATGAAATAATTCCAAGTGCATTTGCAATGGTTCATCTGTTACGACCATAAGCATCATTAAAATCACTAATTTGCACTAGTAATTTGTCACTCAAATTTGCACACATCAATTTTTTTAAACCCTTCTGAGAGTTCAGTGGTAGCCATAATTATGTCACTCATTTTCTCCATGGCTTAACAAAACTCTCTTCCTTGACCAACTTTAAATGCTGTAACGATTTGGGTGAATTGATAGGACTAAGGCGCTCACAGGAGACCACACAGATTCGCCCATAAGCTGGTTTTTCAACCGCAGTGCTCTTTCTTAAAGGGGGAAGATTCACCCACCTCCCCCATCCCCAATCGAGGATTGGCAAACAAATTGTATAACTTTAAGGCACACGCTACAAAATCCACATGATAGTACAATATAGAGTAGCAAAACAAAATTGTCTTTCTCTTATTTGATGATTTATTTTCGGCCACTTTGCCTCTTCTTTTCTAACTTCATTCAGGCTCTAGCCAACATGTTTTTCTTGGTCTTAGGGTATTCCCTACAACTTCATCAGGGCTGTTTCGCCTAGATCTCTTAATAGGCTTTCCTCAGCTTCTGGTTGTAATTCTGACCCGGAATATCTGTTGCACAATTCACTCTTCAAATCTGTGTTATGTGTCCCTACGTATATCATTAATGGGCCATTCACGGTCCTTATTGTACAGCTGCACCTTCCAAAACGTATTGATATTGGGAGTAGCTGGAGTAGACTCGCTTGGGCGTCGTTGGACTAATATCTAAGGGGAATTCTCCTGATATTGATAAGTTTTAGAAGGAACGGCCATCAAAGGGTTTTCTGTATCTGTGGGTAAATGTGATAGTACATATTGGTCAAGATTCTGAAGAAACCATCGTTTCAGCTATCAGTTAATGAATTAAACACTACTAAATATGTTTTTAATATTCCCAGATTCCCTACAGTTTATAAACTAATTATATCACATTTAAAACACACTTTGAAACCCTGTATCTTAAATCCAAGCACACAGTGCTGATCGTCTGCTGTGATTTGATAAACCATCTTTGATTTTCTCATGGAAATTGTAGATAACACTCAAGAAGCAAAAATAAGGGTGTATTTTGTATAATTTCTCAAATATCGTCTTCCTCCATCTGAGATAAAAATTTGACATGCAAGTAAAACAGTACTTCCAACAGTAGCTACAGTCTGTCAGTTGATTCCCCAGTGTTCTACTGTAGGTTCACACCTATAATTAAGGCTCCATGTTTTCCGTTTTTACAGATAAAGACAGAAAGAAAACAATTTGTTTTCCTGTCTGTATTTATTTTTAAATGTGGTTAAAAACGGAAATTGGGTTGTTTTTGAGTGATTCTGAATGCTGTCAATCATGACTGCCAGGCCAAAAGCTGTGCGGATTGATAGGCAAAGGATTAAACAAATAAAGGAGCTTTCGAGACCGCGACCTTCCCAGAGAGCTGGAAACACGCAGAGATCAACGCCCTACTCAAAAAACCCAAGGCGGACCCAAGAGACCTCAAGAACTTCCGGCCCATCTCCCTGCTTCCGTTCCCAGCCAAGGTCATCGAGAAGATCGTCAACAAACAGCTAACCCGATACCTCGAAGAAAACAGCATCCTGGACCCATCCCAATCGGGGTTCCGCAGCAACCACAGCACTGAGACTGCCCTCATCGCCGCCACCGACGACATCAGGACCCTGCTGGACAACGGTGAGACCGCAGCCCTCATTCTGCTGGACCTCTCTGCCGCCTTCGACACTGTCTGCCACCGCACTCTACGCGCACGCCTCCACGACGCAGGGATCCGAGACAAGGCCCTGGAATGGACCACCTCCTTCCTCGACGGCAGAACCCAGAGAGTCCGCCTCCCACCTTTCCGATCCGAAGCCTCCGAGATCATCTGCGGCGTACCCCAGGGATCTTCCCTCAGCCCAACACTGTTCAACATCTACATGGCCCCGCTCGCACGCATCGCCAGACAGCACGACCTCAACATTATCTCCTACGCCGACGACACTCAACTGATCCTCTCCCTCACCAAGGACCCCTCGCCGCCAAATCCAATCTCCATGAAGGAATGAAGGCGGTCGCCGATTGGATGAAGATCAGCCGACTAAAGCTGAACACGGACAAGACAGAGGTCCTCATCCTCGGCTCCAACCCCTCAGCATGGGACGACTCCTGGTGGCCAACGACGCTGGGAGCAGCCCCGACACCCACCGACCACGCACGCAACCTGGGAGTCATCCTCGACTCAACGCTCTCCATGGCCAAGCAAGTCAACGCAGTCTCCTCCTCCTGCTTCAACACCCTCCGCATGCTTCGCAAGATCTACAGGTGGATCCCGACAGACACAAGAAGGACAGTCACCCAGGCCCTCGTCAGTAGCAGACTTGACTATGGGAACGCCCTCTACGCGGGAGCCCCGGCCAAGCTCATCAAGCGACTGCAACGCATACAAAACGCCTCCGCACGCCTGATCCTCGACATACCACGCCACAGCCACATCACCCCCCACCTGAGGAACCTGCACTGGCTCCCCGTCGACAGGAGGATCTCCTTCAAACTCCTCATCCACGCACACAAGGCACTCCACAAGACTGGCCCAGCCTACCTCAACAGACGACTCTTCTTCTACGTCCCCAACCGCCAGCTCCGCTCCGCCGACCTCTCCCTCGCCACCGTCCCTCGCATTCGAAGAACAACCACCGGTGGCAGATCCTTCTCACACCTCGCCGCCAAGACCTGGAACACCCTTCCACTAAGCCTACAACAGACCCAAGACCTGCTGACCTTCAGGAGGCTACTCAAGACCTGGCTGTTCGACCAGTAGCAGAACCCCCCCCCCCTTTCCTCTCCCCAGCGCCTTGAGACCCTCGCGGGTAGGTAGTGCGCTCTACAAATTCTGTGATTGATTGATTGATTGATAGTAAAGAGCCTTAAACAGCAGTAGATTTGCACAACCTTGATACTAAAATGTGCAAGTTTTTCTTATAAGTGCGTATTTTATCATCTGAGTGTGTGTATATACCATTGAAACCTGTCAGGCGTTCAGGCACGAGTGTACATAAACTGGTTGAATAAATGCAGAAATATACACATTTCAGCTTGATTTGTTTCACAAAACCTAAAATAAATATGGATAAATACAGGTAAAATTAGCAAAAAATAAATATGGATAAATACAGACGAAAATGGCAAAAATATAAATACCCTAAAACCGGGAGCCCTAGTTATACTCAGCAACTCGAATTGTAACATTCCACATCAAGATAAATGTGAGCCACACCTGAACACCAGGTTACTAGATCAAGGGCTGTAAAAGTGAAAGCAGTTTCTATGAAAACAACTACACTATTGGAAAAAATTGAGGGGGTTAAGCTTGTCATGCAATTATGGATACTGTTTCTCAAAGCTCAAATGAAGACACATATTCTACAAATTTTCAAGTATCTTCCTCATCCATGTGAGAAACAAATCTGGCAGGCTTTGCAAACTATTTGCTTCCAGCAACAGTCTGTCATTTGGTTTTGCCTGCTTCACTGCAGAGGCCTAATGAAGAACTAACATTTTGTATTCAGACCAAAAGTGAGGCATTCCAGGAGCTGTTAAATTTGAAGCATTTCCTATGGAGCAGACTAAAGGAAATGAGCATTCAGCAGTCAGTGCAGTGAAGTTAGTATATATATTTTTTTAAAGTGAAGGGACTCTTGGGTTTTATGGATTTTTACATTATAAATTTAAAAAAGGATACAAAAATTAATGTATGTGATTCCTACCCAAGTCTATCATCTTTCCACAATTGTTTTGTCGGACTGTGCATCTTCTTTGCTTAATAGCTCTGTAGGAAAGTTAATTGTTAATTGGGGTGGATGGAAGTCCACTACAAGTTTTAAAGTCACTAAACTGTTAAGTCCAGTCAAAGGTTCATTTAATCCTGAGCTCAACCCCTGGTAGCTATGGCACAGAAATGACAAAAACCTAATTTGGCGAACAAGAGTTATGAATTAATTTTTAAGGATTTAAGTGAAAAAAGTACAAACAAAAAGTAAAGCTCCAATGAAAGTCAATAGTTGCGGTAGACCAGGACCAAGTTACAATTTCAAGCCAACAACGATGAAGCATGGGCTGGATTAGCCAACTGGGTTCTTGCTGGTGAAAGTCTGGAATTCACAAAGTGTCTCAGTCCCAATTCAGAAAGGGATTTTTTTCAGTTTCAGGACAGAAAGTGTTGAATGTCTTCTAAGTCCCGCACAGAATGGGATTTTGTCACTTTTTGAGAGGAAAAATTCTCCCTGTGTGGGGTGCCGCTGAAACTGTAGCTGTTGCTGTGGAATTGAAGACCAGATATCTGAAGCAGAATAGTCCTGCAGGTGCTCTTAAGCTTTTGAGATGTTTTGCTGCAAATTTTCTAAATCCGAATTCAGAACGTGACTTAGTCATTTTCACGGCGGTGCCTGGAGGTCTCCTTTCAAGATGAAGCTGAAATCCAGTCCGACTCGGTGGTACTGGCCATCGGATACATTTTGCTGGTGGGTCCCACTGAAGAGAAATATTTCAAGTTTTCAAACTCTTCTGATGTCAAACAAGCACATGAGCACACTTCTAAGGCCCCAATGACCTCAGGGGAAGGCTTTTAGAGACTCTCAGAGTGTCGGGCAAAGGCCAAAGCATGGTTCAGTCTAGGTCCATTTGCTTCTGGTCAGCTGGGCAGTTCATGGAAAAGGCCTCTTGCAGCTTGTTGTGTCCCTGCCGCCACACAGAAGGTTAGCCAACTGCCCCTTGGTATCCACTTCTTTGTCCTTGGTACACGTGGGAGCAGGTTCAGCCCTTCAAGTTTCCTCAATTGTCTCAAACAGCAGACACAGTCCTTCTTCTTTTCTTCTGCAGTGCAGAGAGTGTTCTGAGGATGCTGCCTTGGGGTGCCACATTTATGCTTGACACCAGCTAGTGGGTGGGGGGTGGTAACTCTTGGTTCTCCCTTAACCATTGGGGTAAAGGTTCCCAGGGCAACCATATCCACTTATGAATCACTTCCTGTTTACCCCACTTCACACAATTCCTCCCAGTGCAATTTATTCCCCAAAAACCAGATGGGAAACACTTCTCCCCTTGTGCAGAGACTGTGTGCCCACCCAGAGGTGTAACCAGAGTAATAGGCAGCCCCTCCTCTGTGGTCAATGAAAACTGGTTCTGGTGGTAGCTCTGCTCCCACTTGGTTCGGTTCTAGCCTGACTAGGAAGACAAAGGCTGGGTCTTTCCAGGTGTCACCTGACATTTACTTGTGACATGGCAGCCCCTTTGAAGTTAAGTACGTTCTTGGGCCCACTCCAACTGGTCTTCCTGCAAGGGGAAGTAAAACACCTTCCCACAGCCAGTCCGTTGTTCCTGCTCTGGGAGCAGTTCTCACACCTCATTCATTTCAAGCATTTGATTGACAGCTGCTGGAGAGCTAATGTAAATTAGCCCCATCCTTGTTGCTTCTTTTACCTCCAACCCCTTCCCCGAACATTTCTTCTGCTGTCTATGTTCTTCTGCATGGAACCAGAAGAGGAGGTTGTAATATGGACATCTGTATTGTGTCTCATGTGCGCGGCTTCAGCCTGGACCATAGAGAGAGCTGTCCCAGTCCGAGTTTGATATATTGCTTCCTGCTCTGTCCAGAAGCAGCTGACGGGGTAGAGGGGGAGGACGGGCCTGCCATGAAGTACTGCTCACATTTCCATAGGAGTGGAAGCACAAAGTTGCTTTGGATTTCCGGATTGGTACGCTTTCTGTGGAGTGCATCTGTTCTCGTTTGCGGCCACTTGACTGGGCCAATGTCTCCAGTGTTCAGAGACGCCTCGCTGGATGAGGGTGCTTGGTGGGGGGGGGGGTGCATGAGGTAAGAGCACATCCTCCACTGCTGTCTAAGCTTTCTGGAATATTCAGCTCCGCATGAAGGAATAAAAAAGATACATGCACAGTACTTGAAATATTTCCCCCTCCCACAATTATCCACTCCATTGTAATCCAGTCCACTCTAATCAACTCCAATCCACTCCACTGCACTCCGCTCTATCCCACTCTACTCTATTCCACTCTAATCCAGTCCACTCTAATACACTCCAGTCCTCTCCACTCCAATTCACTCTAATCCCCTCCAATCCACTCTAATCCATTCCAATCCACTTCAGCCAACTCCACTCCACTCTAATCCACTCCACTCTAATCCATCCAAATCCACTCCAGTCAACTCCATCCAATCCACTTCAATCCCCTCCACTGTAATCCACTCTAATGAACTCCAGCCCACTCCACTCCAATCCAGTCTAATCCAATCCAGTCTAATCCACACCACTGTAATCCACTCAAATCCACTTCACTCTAACCCACTTTAATCCACTCCAATGCACTGCACCCTAATGCACTCTAATCAACTTCACCCTAACCCACTACACTCTAATCTCCTCCAGTCGACTCCTCTGTAATCCACTCCACTGTAATCTATTCCACTCTACACCACTCCACTCTACGCCCCTCTGACACATCACTATATGACACTCCACTCTATGCCACTTCACGACACTCCACACTTTGACACTCTACGTCACTCCACTCTGATAATGCACTTTACATCACTTTGTGTCACTCTACTACACTCCACTTTATGACACACTGCTCCACTCTACGACACTACTTCACTCTATGACGCTACTCCACTCTACGGCACTCTACAACATTCCACTCCACGGCACTCCACGCCACTAACTTTAAGCCATGCTGAACAGCAGCGACACTGGTGTACAACATGGTTAAAGCACATTGCCAATAGGCGAGTCCTATTGGCTTTGCCAATGCTTGTATTTTTTTTTTACTACAGCAGTTGTTTTTATCACTTATTGCAAATCCCTTGTATGAAGGTGCACTTGATTCAAAATTATTTATATTGCTAGTTAAAAAAAGGAATTGATGTATGTTTAATAATATGCATTTGCACTATGGACTCATCTGTCCGTCTAGCAAGGAATGCTTACATGTATGCTTTTATGGCTCTTGAATGTGAATGGTGCTTTTTATATGCCTCAATTGTAAATTTGAAGTGCTGGAGAGATGGGACGAAATTGGGTGACCCGGTGCATTTATATCAGGTGATATGAAAACTACTTCCTTGTATGTATTCAACTTTCTATGTAGGAAACTCAGTGAATGCAAATCTATCATTTCACGCAGCATGTCTCCTAGTGTGGGTATATTCTGTAAACTAGGTGAGCACTCTAGTCCAGCTGTTCTTAACTTGGCTCGCGATGCCTGCTCAGGGGGGTCGCGACTGTTTAGAAAATGAAATATTAGCAGACTTAGAAAGTATACATACATAAAAGACCAAATGTAAAATTTAAACTTTTATAACACTCAGCAAATGTGAAGACATTTGAAATTGGAGGGTAAAAATGAAGTTTGTATATTTTCCTTAATTCGGCGGAGCAGCACAAGTACAGCAAATCGAATCTAGAATGGACGATTTGTGGCTCAATTGAAGAACTGTTTTGCAAAGAAAATGGAGATTGCATTAGGAGCAAAATGACAAAGTGACTTAAGTCTGGGATTTCTGCATACTCCCTTTACAAACTCTACTGAGTGTGCTCATTATTGTTTTGTAATATCCAGGCCTAAGTGTTGTACCCATTTAGTTTTGACATCTGGGCTTTTACATGAGCGTTGCACAAGTGATTGCTTGCCTACAGTTCCCATAGATCAATAGACACTGTAAAACCTCTGACCTGTTGGTCCTGCCTGCAACTTGTCCTCCACCTGGTCGCCAGTGCATTGTAAGTCACAAAATGAACTGGACCCATTCCATATGTAGCTTGTATATTTTGGAAAATGTGCAAGCCATGTGTTGTGTACATGTACACCACCAAGTGCATTCCTGCTTCCATCCATAACTTTATGTCATTCATGAGCGTCCATCATATTTGACAGCACTGACTGCATCCATAGTGGTAACTAAGGCACGTAGGGAGGGGGGCCAGGCACCTGCACATATTCTGCAAACAGACATTTGTCACTGGGGTGAGCTTATTCAGCCCGGGATATGACTGCGCTGGGCTCATTACCCATTCGATGACAGTAGCAGCCCGCAGGGTTTGGAGGAGATCTGTTCTCTCTGAATTTGGTGCGACCCCAGCCATCCCAACAACCACTGCAAGTGGGCCGCAGCATAGTAGAGTTTGGGGCTCCTTGGCCCCCCTCTATCATAGGGATTTGTGTCTTACCTAGCACCATCCCCATATCAGGACGGAGAGAACACTATGTAGCTCTGTCAAATATATCTTCTTGAGCATCACAGGCAGTGCTGCAAACAGGTACAAAAATCTCGAAGGACCAGCATCCTGGCTATCCCCATTCACCCAAGAGCAGACAATATACTACGCCAATGGGCATGGCCCGATTTGTGTTTGTGAGGACTCTGCCTAAATTTCCTCTGACAAGGTTTTGCTCTGTGTGATATGTACTGACCCCAAGTACTTGAATGTGTCAAATTTCCTGTCAGGTCTCGAACCCTGAAGAGCTGCCTGGAAACTCACATGCCAGCTGCAGAAGGGGAAACAGACAAGAATTGACCCAGTTTATTTTTAAGGTCAGATATATCCTCAAACTCTTTTAGCATGTCCAACAACACTGGCCGAACGACATGGGCATTGTAGAAATGTATAAGTTCATTAACAGCATAAAACAACACTATATGCCTACTATCAGAAATTGAGATGCTCCAATCCAGGCCTTTTGTCCTCAGCATACATGGTAGGGACTTCATAGCCAATGTGAAAATAATTGGGAAGAGTGGGCAACTCTGCCTGGTGCCCATGTTGATTTGGAAATTCTTCAAAATTTCTTGGCCAGTTGTAACTCTCGCCAATTGTCGGTATACAGTAATCTGATTCAGCTGAGAAATTCCGTCCCAATTTCTACCTCCTCCAGGACTAACATAAGATATAGCCACCCCAAAGTGTTCAAAGTCTTTTCTATGTCTAGAGACACTGCCAAGTGTATTTCATTCCCTCCTCCCATCTTCTCCATCAAGTAGAATTGATGAAGGCTCAGAAAAGTGTTTCTCCCAGGTATAAGCCCATTCTGGTCTGTGTGTTTTGGAGCCACAACTATTGGGTGCAGTTGATTGGCCAATACCTTAGCCTGTTTTTATAGTCCGAATTTAATTAAACTCAGGAAGGTGGTATGAGCGATCTAGCGGTTTCCCTTTTCCTGTTTGGTGGCTTCCTAAATGACAAGCAACTTTAGTGGTACACGAGTCCTGTAGGTGTTGCAGAACTCAAGGGAAAAATTGTCCAGCCCTGACGACTGATTACATGCCATTTGATCTATGACACTGTATATCTCCTCTATTCTTAGTGGTTCCTGCAAGTTGTGGTACTGTAGGAGGTCTATCTGAGGAAGAGAAATTCAACGCACGTATGTGTTCAGTCAGGGCAGATCGGTGCCCTGGGGAGTGGTGTATAAGGTGTGGTAATAGTCTGTGAAGGCTCTGTTGATACCTGCCTGTATGTTAAGGGTGTAACCCTCTGGACAGCAGGTAGCTCCAATCAGTGATCTAGATGTGTCCACCTGCTGCAGCCCTACTAGAATCCGGCCCACCCTATCACCTTCATCATGCTGCCATTACATATATGCTCTAAAGTCAATCTTCCCCTGCATGTCTACTAGATCCGAGTGTTGCTTGTGTAGCAGCCTGCCCGCTGCACAAACTCTTGCTGACTTACCGCTGAATTCTGTGTATCACACAACTGACACTCCACCTCTAAAATATTATTATTGAAGATAAACCTTGTGCACCATGTGGGCTTGATGCCGTGCTCACAGATAACTGAAGGCTTCCCATTCCCCTGCCCTGTCTAACACCAATCCTTCATTTTTAGTGAAATATTGGAAGATACAGGTGCCAAAACTATCCAAAAACGGAGGCTCCCGCAGCTCCTCTGTACTCAGCCTTCACATAGGGATAGCGGCACTGCCCTCACTCCACGCCAATGCTAGTTTGAGGGGGCTATGATCAGATAGAGTACGACCCAAATACTCCGCATCAACCGCTGTGAGTCTGAGGACGTCATTGAATAGCTTTAAATGCAGTCTACACTCATTCCCAAAAAATTTCTGTCTTCCTAATGCCCACAGTGCTCGGTAGTGCACTGATCTTTCTGAGTGAGTGTCTGTTATGCAGTTAAAGGTTCCTCCCACTTCCTACCCGAGACATGGGGCTTGGAAATCTTGTACTAATGTCAGTGTGAGGGTGTCCATAAATGCAGAGTGGTTGACATTGGGGGCATACATTGCTATCAGGGCCAGTGGATCTCTGTCTACCATCCCATTGATCACTACCTTCCTACCCTCAGTGTCCATGCCGGTTCTATGCTGTACAAAGTAGAAACCAGGCTAAACTCTTAGCACCCCATGCGCAAATGCCAAGTAGTTTATGCCAAACTCCTGTTCCCTCCACCGTTGTTACACCATCTGACGCTCAACCTCATTGAAATGCATCTCCTGCAAAATCGCAATATTTGTTTTCATATACCAGAGATGGGAATATATTTTTGTGACTTTTGAGAGGAGTAACCATGCCTGTATATTCTTTGACAGCATGTTGTACCTGTTGTCCATGATTCTCCTATTATTGATTAAAAGGGCTGTATTGCTGTTAAACTATCTCACTGTATTCATCTGCCTCTTGTCCTATTGCACTTTCCTGGCACCACCATCTCTAATGTGGTTATTGACTCTTTCACCCCTGTATAAAACATTAACTACATCCTCAACTCCCATCCCAAGGCGAAGAATACAGCTCGATCTTTGACAGAGTAAAACTAAGAATGCAAACATAGCCAAATATGTACATCTCGGGCAACCATTTCCTAACTTGATAGTGGAGTCGTGGCTTTCGTAATGTGGATTCTGCTTTGTCCCCCCCCCCACCCCAAAGAGCACGGCACCTATTATCTATAGAGGATCTCTTTATCCCAAGAATATGACCCTCTTCTACCTATACTCCCCAGCACTGCCCAAAGCAGATTGTCAAGTATGTGAATGAGCAGTTAGACAATGGCGTACACTGTCATTGGTGTTAGGTCAGATCCTTGTGCCAGTTCCATATCTGGGTCACTCGCAGTGGCGACTTGTAGATAACAGTGGCAGGGGCAGGGAGGGGGTGTTAGAAAAAAAAACCTTACCTGCTTGTCGCCGTCAACAGCCGCCGGCAGCCTCTTCTTCGTCCTCGTGTGCTGGCTCCCGGCAGCACCCAGGCTCACCTAAGCCAATCACGACGCTGCTTTCACCATGACAGCAGTGTTGTGATTGGTCTGAGCACCATGGTTCGGAGCTCAGACGAGGACCAGCCTGTGCATGTTCTCCACCAGGCTGAGCATTACAGCTCGGTGGAGAGCATGCAAAGTGCGCATGACTATTTGGCTGGCCCAAGATGGCCGACCAAACAGTCATGTGAACTTAAGGTGCAGCAGCAACCACTCCTCCTCCAGCGACATCACAGGAGCACAGCCCCGCCCTGCCCAACCTGGCTGGAAGATACAAAAAATAAAATTATAATAACTTTCTGCTATTATCATTTTATTTTTCCTTTCACACTACTCCGAGAGCAGTGAGGCAACGCTACTCCGCCTTAGCGGAGGAGCCGCTCCTGGTCACTCAAGCCGGGTCCTAGACCCAGGATCTATGTGATGCTCAGCAGCCAGCACAAGAAATCGGTTCTTGCTCTGTAACATAACATTGGCCACCACCTGCACCCTGTCAGGACTGCCTTTTCATTTGTGCAATGTCCTGGCAACTTCCCGCCCCGTCACCTCCTGGATCATTGCCTCTCCTATCCCACTCCGAGAAAACCCCTAGTAGGAAGAAGAGGTTGATAGCGCGAGGCACAGCGGAATTCTGGTAACCAAAGCAGAGTATAAAATCATTTATACCACGCGCTATAATCAGTTTCTCTATTTGCCTATATTTTCTTTCTCTATTTATAAGTCTAATTTTTGGCCCATATTACATCAGGTCCTCCGACGGACTGGAGAATTTGACAGGGATTTGGCAAAAGACTAGATGAAATATTCCCCTTATGAGGACCTAGAACAAAGAGAATATTTATATGTACACCTTACTTTAATACATTTATGTACATCTCTTTATCATCATTATAAAGAATGACAAACTTAGTTTCTCTGTTAGTTTACTTTTATCTATATTCTTTGTAATCATATATGAAATGGTCATACAGAAATTCAACATCGTATCTGAATCTTCAATCTAGAACACAATACAGTTGATCACAGTAACATCTCAATCAAGGAGCATGAGTAGAGTGGATAGTGTAAGAGACAAAAGAGCATTTTCAATAGAATAATGCAATTACAGAATTTCATACAAACCTAGAATCTATAGCACAGCGTACTAATAGCCGGAAATGCTAACCCTCCGGCCGAGAGGGAAAGCTGGGGCTATCCTCATAAGGTATGAGGAGCAAAGTTAAGAAGTCAACTTACAGACAGCATCAGCCAAGTACATCAAAGAACAGCTCACGCGAAACGCCTCAGATAAATCTAACACTGACGCTCTCCCCTTTCTGCCTCTGCCTCGCCTACTCTCCGACCCACAGACTCACAGCCTTCCCTTTTGTAAAAGTTCACTAATAATTATACTCTAATGACTATAATTTCTGACTTATTCTTGTAACAAAATCTAGAAAAATTCTTCTCCGATTGGCTGTCAGGCATGGGGTGTTAAGTCACACCACTTCCGTCGCTCTTCCCTTTCAAATGTCCATTGTTTAATTCCATGCTGTCATCATCGTCCTTCATTGGAGGAAATCAAGTTTTCTCCTTCCTCCGTATACACACATTCAGAAGCATTTGGAAACATTTGGCAGAACAGTTTATCATTAGAAACTCGGTCTTTCCTGCAATAGTAGGAAGCATCGTAGATACACTGGACTCGTAGCAGCCACTCAAGTTTTAAGAACACAATAGGCAGCTTTTTTTTTTTAAACAACTTTATTGGCATTTTTATATTACTCATTTATACATTCCATTCAGGAACTTTACATCAAAGAATATTTTGATAGCCTGCAATGCAAGATTCTATAATGTATTACACAGTCAATTATACAGTTTTTGCAGAGTTATTCCCCACATTCCACTTCCTCATTTCTTTTCCCCTCTTATTGATTTAAATGCGATTTTTAACGCAAACCAACATTATCCCATAACTCCCCCCTCCCCTCTAAGGAATGTCTACACCTTGTCTTGTGTTAATGTTTTGTCTGGTCTGTCCAACTGGAAATGCACCTAGATCTTGCATGTTTCCCCTCTTCTCCGTTCCTCATCTCTATCTACTCTCCGGGGGGTCCTTAAGTCACTAATCATTGCCGTCCATGCCTGTAGGTCCTATTCTAGCTTATCATCTCTACGGACTTGTTTCATCCTAACTTTCTCTGCTGTTGCCCATTCGCACATATCCTTTAACCACCTTTCGCAATTCGGGGGTATCGAATTCCGCCATGCAATCGCAATTCATCTTTTCGCTAAGATTAATCCCAACAATACAAATTTCCTACTCAGCTTTCAGTTCTTGGGCGTTGGTAGAAGTCCCAATAATACTATACGTATCTCCCTGGGAACCTCCCACCCCGAGGCCACTCGTAGTTTTTGTAGAATATCAGTCCAGAATGAGACCACCCATGGGCACGTCCACACCATGTGCAAGAAATCAGCCTCCGCCTCCCCACATCGGGGGCAATCACTAGCCTGCTCTGGGTATATCTTGCTCAGCACTTTGGGGGTGAGGTAAGCCTGATGCACAAAGTTATATTGGATTAGCTTGAATCGAGCACTAGAGCTCACCAGTTTGACCCCTTTATGTATTCTGCCCCATTCTTGCGACGTCATATGTTCTCCCGTCGCCTCATCCCATCTCACCTGAATGGGGAGTGTTTACCTCAGCAAATCATTGCGTATTGCGCGATATAGGTGAGTTATCAAATGTCGACCGTGGGCCAAATACAGCATTACTTGCAATGTTTTTGTTATCGGGGGCTCCTACGGGAAGGACGGTCAGAGCTCACCAGCCACCCGAGAGATCTTTGCATGTTGCAGAAATTGTCCTCTGCCCAAATCAAAGGAAGCCTCCGCACACTCCATCATACGAACTGGCCATTATTGTACAGATCCCCCACCGTCAGGCATCCCCCGTCCTTCCATTTCTGAACTGACTTTGAGCCAGCAATCCTGGCTAACAGCGGTATCACCCATGACGGCATGTCCGGTGCGTATGGTGCATGCCTTACTACCTTCCTTGCTGTGGTCTCCCATACCTCGGCTACATGACGGATAATGTAGGGACATTCCTTAGTGACCCCCCTACCATGCTTTAGTAATTCCGGCAAGGGTCTCCCCCCCCCCATGCGTCCCCCCCAATAGTCTTTTTTCCCAGGTATCCTGGTCATCTAGCCAGTGAATTGCGTGCTGCAACTGTGCAGCGATATAATAAAATTCAATACATGGGACGTCCACCCCGCCCTGTTGCCATGGTCTCTGTAACACAGCTAAGCAAATGCGTTTACGCCAGGGGCCCCAGAGAAGATCCGTTATCAGGCTGTCTAGTATTTTAAAATAACTGGCTGGGATTTTATATATTGAGTTTTGTAAGGCATAAAGGCACCTTGGCAGAATGATCATCTTGGTGATCGCGACCCTGCCCATAAGGGAGAGGGGTAAATCCCTCCAGAAGCGTATGGAACTATGAATTCCCCCCACAAACTTCCCTACATTGAGGTCCAGGAATATGTTGGGCGTATGTACCAAGTTAATCCCCAGATATCTGGGAGTCGAGGCCGACCAGGGGAGCCCCACCTCCGGAAGCAAGTCAATTGGTAGGGTGGCCAATCTCCAGAGCGGCAATATTTTAGACTTCCCGTGATTAGTTTGGAGACCCGACATAACTCTGAAGTCCCCCAGGACCTCCAAGAGGACAGGCACCGAGCGATCTGGATGCCGGATATACACCAACATATCGTTGGCATATAGGGAGACCACATGGTTGGTATTGCCCACCGTTATCCCCCAAGCACTCAGCCGATCTCTGAGCGCCGCCACCAGTGGCTCCATTACCATTGCGAATATAAGGGGCAACAGGGGGCATCCTTGTCTGGTAACCCGTTCCAGCGGAAACGCCTCCGATATCCTGCCCCCTACTCTGACCCTGGCACGAGGAGATGTGTACAACAGTTGCGTCCATTTGAGAAATGTCCGTCCCACTCCCATTTGCTGCAATATCGCCTACGCGTTACACAAAAGACAGCTTTGAAGAAATAAACTCGATTTCTGTATTTCTACATTCTAAGCAAAATTAACCCTAACGCCAATGCTGAGGCCTTCTTGTAAAACGTGCAGTTTCTCTAGGAGAAATAAACAGGCTTTATTATTTATTCAAAAACAAAATCTGTATTTCTTTATTTTCATTTCAATCTCTTCATTAGTAAAATGCAACAAAATAATTTAAAACTATTATTCTGTAATTAATATTTGCTTAATTATGTTAATAAACCATATACATTTCCAATTTTGCTCATCTTTCAAAATCGTTTGTGGCCTACTTTAGTCACAGTGTCATTTTCCTGCACCTTTCTAATTCTTTTTCTCGACTGCATGTTATTAGTTTTCAATTAATATCAAACTTTGTTAATAACTCACACTATGGAAGGTTTGATCCAAGCAGGTTTTATTTACGCAAAACCCTGCTCCATCAATCCCTCCCTTTGATGGCTACTTAAGCCATCAAAAATACAAAATCTGATAACAATCTGATTGTATCAGAATATACTGGTTCTCATCTGTTTCAATCTAACCCCATCTATATCTTTCATTACTTAATAATAATTTCTCTTCCTGTCTTCCATTTCTATTTCTTCTCTCTTTCTTGTCTGTGCTCTTCTTTTTGTTTCATGCATTTTCCCTTTGCATTTGCAGCATTTATATGTTAGACACAGAATTAATATTCCAGCAGCAATAGCAATAATAGGTATTAGTATTTTACCTAATAAGCTGTTACCAAAAGTTAAAAACCAATTTCCCAAAGTAGAGAAACCCTTACCAAGTTTCTCCCAAGCACCATCAACCTTCAGTTCAGTTAAATCTTCTCTCAAATGCGTAATATTAGCAATATATCCCTCTAGATTCTTACTTTTGTCCAGGATATAGGTGTAACATTGTTGAATCTTCAACATACTACAGACTCGGCCCTCTTTCACCAATAATACATTAAGAGGAAATCTATTTTGCAAAACCATAGATCTCATAGCCACCATTTCAATGTCGATCATTAAAAATCCACCAGCAGTATCAGTTGATAAACGATCAACCACCGTGGACAATTGTCTAATTTTGTGCGAATTTAAGATTACCCCAACTGAAGGTATCAATGCTCCGAAAATATCACCCACAATCTCAGCAGCACTAATTCCCCTTTTGTTACGTATTAATCCACTCTTACAATTTTCATTGGTTCCAGGATTCTTATCAATATGATAAACCTTTGGAAAGGCTATTCCCATATAACAACACCCATACCAACATGCTGGTAACCTATAGTAGGCATGCCTACCACACACATAATATATTCCAGGGAATACAGGATCTGTTCCACCTCTCAATCCCCAACCCCCTGTTATTAGGAAAGTATGATCACATTCACTAGAACCAATGATATAATTATTATAGTCCGTTTTCTGCCTCAACAAGCAAAGCTTTCCTCTATGATGCCAATCCAGAGTCATTGCAGCATATGTCCCTTCCTTTTTGTAATTTCCCTCTCTCTGAATCCAAGGAGGAATATGACTCTTTTCCTCTATAGATTTCTTTTGGAAATTCTCTCTTCTACAATGTTAATAAATTCTATTTCCACACTTCGTAAACTACAAGTTAATTTATTTCTATGGGCATATACAGTATCTATTGTCTTAGTAGTATGAAAAAATTCCCCTATATACTCTGCATTATTTGCACTGCTTACTACATTCATATTCTTTGGAATAGGAAGTTCAGAAAACACTTAGGGGTCGATTCCGATCTCGGTCGGTAGGGCTCCGAACGCGATCTGTCCGGAAAAAGTACGAGCCGTACGCGTGTTCTCCGACCGACTAGTACAGCTGTACGAGCGAGCTAGTACGATGCGAAGAACGCGAAATCACCGACCGACTCGTTTCCGGGTCCGAACCGCTCCGTACGACTCAGTCGCAGACGAACCGTACCGCGCAATGGAGTCGAATTCCGACCGAGCCAGTACAATGCACGATTCGGACAGCCGGATCGAGTCGGAGTCTTCGGGACGAAAATCTCCAGGAAGCGGACTTCGGGGGTCCGTGTCGGACCCCCTTCACCCATAGCCTAACGAGTCGAACACAGAAGGGACCCAAGGGTCCCCCCTTCACATGCATGCACGGTGCGGATGGCACCAACGCGTACCCACTGCAGGGGGCGCCCTTGTGCGAGACGTACCTGTTCAGCTGATGCGAGGCCATGCACGCGTCGTACGACCGGCTCCCATTGACTTCAATGGGAATCTGACCGAGCCGAGTCCGTCAGCATGCGGCAGCATCGTACTCGCTCGGTCGGACTCCAGGGGTATGGCTCGGTCGGAAAACACTCCGGATCCGGCTCGGTCGGAGGGCTTTCCGACCCAGATCGGAATCGACCCCTTAATCTATATTGGAATAATAATACTGTAGTTGCCTTTTCTCATAAAACAAACTTGCTAGTACACTACACGAAATACCATAGGTTAAAGGTAAGTGGTGATAAGTCACCCCCTCCGACACAGAAGACGGTAGTTGCATGCACACATAACAATCTTTAGCGTCCAGTGTCCACATATTCGTACAAGAGTTTAGTGAAAACATTTAACGAGAAATCATTAATAGAATTATCTTGATATAAATCATTTCTAGTTAATTTCTTAATATTAGTATGTGAGTCTTATCTAAGGGGGTCATTACGATGGCGGAAGGACCACCACCGCCGGGCCGGCGGTGCCGGTCCTTCCGCCATCGCACTGGATTTTCCCACCGCCCAATTAGGATGGCGGTGGGTACCGCGGCGGACGGAAAGTCCGTCCGCCACTTCACCGCCAAAGGCAATCGGTCCGATTGCCTTGCGGGCGGTGCAGGGTGCCCAAAATGGTGGCGGTGCCTAGCAGGCACCGTCCACCAAATTAGGATGTGTGTTTAAACCGACCTTTCCATGGCGGTGGTGCCGCCATGGAAAGGGTGGCGGGGATTGGGTTTGGGGGCCTGTTGCAGGCCCCCTCTGTGTGGGGGGAGGGCGGTTGTGCACTGGGGGGGTACCATGTGTACAAAGTGGCAGGCACCGCATGGTGCCTGCCACGTAGTGCAGGGAAATGCACTACGTGGCATTTTCGCATTGCGAACGGTGCTGCAGCCAGCAGCACCGTCCGCAATGTTCAGGGCCCTGGATGCGCCCGCCATAGTGGCGGGCACATTCTAATTCACTTAGCGGGACCGCCGCCTTACCGGTGGCCGGTCCCCAGCATCGCAACGATGGCGGGCGGACTGATGTCCGCCCGCCATCGTAATGTGCCCCCATGAGTTTCTCCCACATCCGTCTTTATATTTACTAAATCATGAGTATTATTATTCTTAGTATGAAACATAAAATAAGGCACGACAATTACTAATATTACCCAAAACATCATTATTAATAAGACACATACACAACAAGCATTAATACACTTACGCCTATTTGATCCTTGATTCTGAATACCAGTCACTTGGATTCTAGCCATTTTAAGCTAAAAAAATAAAAAATAAACCAAAACTTAAACAATATGTGTATCCAAGCACTTCTAAGCCTTAGGTCTTTATAATCTTTCTTTTTCTTCTTTTCTCACTTCTCCAAGACCCTTCCAAGACCAAGACCTTCTCCAACCCCCTTTTTTTAAAAAAAGTCTTCTTTTAGCACAATTCCGTCTTCAATTTCAATTGCTGTATTTTCAGAACTATTTCAATTTTTCTGCACCCAACTTTTAAACACTGTTAATTTATGGTGGCTCATAACTGTTTCTCTGATCTGACTCGACATCTTCTCCATTGGCATCTTTTAGAACAGCTGCTTCAGCAACCAAGTATGTGCATTCAGGTCCTGTGTATTTCTCGTTTGGTACTCTTGCTCTTTTTGTTTTCCGAACTGTATCTTCTTCAGTATCACTTTGTTCAGAAATTTCAAGAATTGTATTCGGAACACCCTCATTCAAGTTGTATTTCAGTCTTTTCATAACTCTTGGCCATACATCTCCTTTTCTTGCCTTCTTCTTTTGAATTTCTTCGTTCTGCTCAAGATTTGTTTGAATATTTCTTTTAATTGATTCCTTTTTCTTTCTTTCACCACTTTGTTCTGGAATCAATTTCTTTAATGTTTCGACATCTGCAGTTTCACAAGACCCAGTAGCTGCTACCCACTCTACTCGACTCACAGTCTGTTCTGGTTCCTTTCAACAACCTTCTTTATCACTTTCGACTGATTCTTCACTTTCAAGTGGACTTGGGGCTCTTTGTGTATGACTTGCATGAATCCAATTCGACAAGCCACCACACTTCACTGCTGTCGTTGTCACCAATATTACTTGATATGGCCCATGCCAACGGGGTTCTAAACACAACTTCCTCACATGTTTCTTGACAAAAACCCACTCTCCAGGATTCAAACAGTGCGCTTGTTCTTGCTGTGTTGTGGTTGCAACTTCTCCAACCTGATAAGACACAGAACGGTAAAGAGTCAGAATATCGAGTTGGAAATGTCGACTTGCACTAATATCGAGTGCAGAATATGAAGATACAGAAATATCGGCTGCAAGAATATCGTGGTCAAGAATATCGAGTTTAAGGTAAGAAATATCGTTTTCAAAAATATCGAAGTCATTAATATCGTTTGCAAAAATATTGTTGTTAAAAATATCGTTTTTTTAGTTAGTGTTATGTATTTTAGTATGTATTTTAAATGTATGTGCTCTATTTTTTTGTCTAAGTATTGCATTTGTTTTTTAATATATGTGTTAAATTTTTAGAAGTTATTAATTTTATTTTAATTAAATTTTGTGTTTTAGTTCCGTAACGGGTTGTGGGTTTATAGGGGAATAGGGTGGGAAGTAATTTAATTATGATAAATTGAATATAAATTTTTATTTATTAGTATTTATTTAATTTTGATTTTATAGTGTTAATTGTAGGAATTAATTTATTATTAATTAATTAATAATTGGCTGTTAATTTCTATTGATTAATTAATTGGTAAATATGTTAATTGTGTCATTTCTTTAGGAGCGGGTTGTGGGTTTATAGGGGAATAGGGTGGGAAGTAATTAAATTATAATTACATTATTAATATTTTTTTATTAAATAATAATTATTTATTTAATATTTTATATTGTGGAAATTAATTTGTTATTAATTATTTATTAATTGGTTGTTAATTATTAATTCATTGGTGATTATGTTAATTGTGTTATTGTTTTAGGAACGGGTTGTGGGTTGATAGGGGAGTAGGGTGGGAAGTAATTTAATTTGAATACATTTATTAATATTTTTAATATAATATTTATTTAATTTTAGTGTTGTGTGAACTAATTAATAATTATTTATATTTTGCTTGTTAATTGTTATTAATTAATTAATTGTTAATTGTGTCAAGTTTTAAGAAATTGGTGGTGGGATTTATAGGGGAATATGGTAGGAGGTCATTTATTTATTATTAATTAATTGTTAATTAATGCTAATTAATAAAAAATTTAAATATGGCAATTGTGTAATTATTTTGATGTGTGAGTTGTGGGGTTTATAGTGGTAAATGGTGGGAAGTAAATTTTTTTAAATTAATTAATTATTTGTTGTTAATTGATATTAATTTAATGTAAAATTAGTTATGGAAATTGTGTAAATATTTTTAGGAGTGTGTTTCGGTGTTTATTGGGGTAGAGGGTGAAAAGTAATTTAGTTTAAATTAATTATTCATTACTTGATCATTAATATTAATTTATTAATTGATAAATATTTTTGGTAATTGTTTATTTTTTGTTTGTTTGGGGATTTAGGTTCTATAGCTGTAACGTTTGGTTATTACATTAATTTTTACCTTTTTAAATGTGTTTTTTAATTATTAATAATTGTTTTATTGATAATTAATTGTGTTAATTATGGAGGTACACTTTTTTTTAAATTTAGATGTGTGTTGTAAATTGTGTGGTGTTATAGGGTAGGAAAAAAAATATTACATTTATGTAATAAATATTTTTTTTGATTACAATTAATTTCTATTACAAAATATTTTTTTTATTTTTGGTTAAATTAAAAAAATTAATCTTTTTATGTCAATTTTCGATTTTTTCTACATTATAAAATGTTTCTATGTTTTGTAAAGTTTTATATTTTTATATATGTTTTGTTTTTGGCTCTTTTATTATATTTTGTATTGTAGTTGATATTTTGTTTGTTTTTAAATTTGAATTTTATTTAGTGTGAATAGTAATTTTTACCCCTCCGCTATCCAACACTTTCCCTACTGCTGCATTCGCAGGAGTGGGAATAGTAATTTATACCCCTACACTATCCAACACTTTCCCTACTGTTGCACTCACTGGAGTGGGAATAGTAATTTTTACCCCTCCACTATCCAACACTTTCTCTACTGTTGCACTGGTTGGAGTGGGAATAGTAATTTTTACCCCTACGCTATCCAACACTTTCCCTACTGTTGCACTCGCTGGAGTGGGAATAGTAATTTGTACCCCTCCGCTATCCAACACTTTCCCTACTGTTGCACTCACAGGAGTGGGAATAGTAAATTATTCCCCTCCGCTATCCAACACTTTCCCTACTGTTGCATTCGCTGGAGTGGGAATAGTAATTTTATCCCCTCCACTATACAACACTTTCCCTACTGTTGCACTCATTGGAGTGGGAATTGTAAATTATTCCCCTCCGCTATCCAACACTTTCCCTACTGTTGCATTCGCTGGAGTGGGAATAGTAATTTTTATCCCTCCGCTATCCAACACTTTCCCTACTGTTGCACTCACAGGAGTGGGAATAATAATTGTATCCCCTCCGCTATCCAACACTTTCCCTACTGTGGCACTCATTGGAGTGGGAATAGTAATTTTTACCCATCCGCTATCCAACACTTTCCCTACTGTTGCACTCACTGGAGTGGGAATAGTAATTTTATCCCCTCCGCTATCCAACACTTTCCCTACTGTTGCACTCATTGGAGTGGGAATAGTAAATTATTCCTCTTTGCTATCCAACACTTTCCCTACTGTTGCACTCACTGGAGTGGGAATAGTAATTTTTACCCCTCCGCTATCCAACACTTTCCCTACTGTTGCACTCGGAGTGGGAATAGTAATTTTTATTTCTTCGCTATCCAACACTTTCCCTACTGTTGCACTCATTGGAGTGGGAATAGTAAATTATTCCTCTCCGCTGTCCAACACTTTCCCTACTGTTGCACTCGCTGGAGTGGGAATTGTAATTTTTTCCCCTACGCTATCCAACACTTTCCCTACTGTTGCACTCAATGTAATGTAAAATGTAGGTTTAAAAAATATTAAATATTTTAATTTATAATATAATTTTTTCTATTATAATTTTTATGTTACAGGTGTGTGTATATATATATATTTATAATTTTTAATATATTTGTAACATTTCATAATTAATTAAAAATATTTATTAATTATTTTTAAGTAAATATATATATATATTACATTTTATATATGTATGTTTAATTTATTTTTAAATTACATTTATTACTTATAATTGTTAGAATTTACAAATAAATCTAAATATTTTTTTAAGTTAAATGTATTATTTAATTTATTTTACATTATTTTTTATATATATAAAAAACGATATTTTGTACTTGAAATTTTTAACAACGATATATTTTTTTCGATATTTTTGTACTTACCATTATGAGGATAGGAGGTAGATATTTTTGACAACGACATTCATGTCCCGATATTTTTGTATCTCGATATTCTGGTACTCGATATTCTGTCAGTGATCCACACAGAACGCACCACATCAGCCAATCCTTTGCAATAATCGAGTACCAAATCATCAGTTATATTCATTAGTCGATTTGCTGGAACTACTGGCTGTCTCATGGTTCTGCCCATGATTATTTCATGCGGAGACAAACCAGTCTTTCTATCTGGAATACTTCTCAGACTCATCAGAACTAAGGGTAATACATCTGGCCATTTCAGTGCAGTGGACGCCCACACCTTTGCAAGTCTTGATTTTATTGTTCCATTGACCTGTTCAACCACACCTGATGCTTCTGGTCGATAGGCACAATGTAACTTTTGTTCAATTTGTAATGCTGAACAAATCATCCGAATTATTTCATTGTTAAAATGTGTTCCCCTATCAGATTCTAAAGAGACTGGAAATCCGAACCTGGGGATAATCCCTCTGAGAAGCAATTTAGCAACTGTTAGACTATCATTCCGTCTCGTTGGGTAGGCTTCCACCCATCGTGAAAACAGACAGACAATCACTAGAACATATTTTAGTCCATTACATTTTGGCAACTCAATAAAATCAGCTTGTAACCGAGTAAAATGCCCTGCTGCTTTTCCAATTCGTTCCCAACTGACAACTGTCTTTTTCCTTGCATTTTTTTGCTGACAAATCACACACCTCTGGCAAAGACTTTCTGCAATGACCCTGAATTTAGGGTTAAACCAGGATCCTTGAACATTCTAATCACTCCTTGAACATTCTAATCATGGCATCTCTACCAATGTGTGTAGGACCGTGGTTAAATCTGGCCATTTGGGACAACAAACTATCTGGCATTATTGGCGTTCCATCATGATAAATCCACACTTCAGCTTCTTCCCTACGTGAACATCCTGCCCTGATCCAAATCTCTTTTTCTGCTGAACCTGCCTCTTACTGCAATTGTCTAAGTTCTTCCCATGTTTCAACAGATGAGAACATCAGATTGCATTGGCTTTTATCAGATTTCTGTATCTTATTGTTTATTGAAACCAAATTTTGCGCACAAAAACCCACAACTTCGTCAGCATATCTATTTCCTGCAGTAATATAATCACTGCCAGATTTGTGTGCTGATCATTTCACCACCCCAATTTCTTTGGGCAATTGTAGCACTAACAATAATTCTTTTACGTATTCTCCATTTCGAATTGGTGAACCTCATGAGGTCAAGAAACCATGTTGGGACCACATTTGTCCAAAGTCACGGACAACCCCAAAACCATATTGACTATCAGTAAATATGGTTACTCTCCAATATTTTCCAAAATAACAAGTTTTAGTCAGAGCAACTAGCTCTGCAATTTGGGCTGATTTTATTCCTTTCGAGCATGAAGCTTCAATGACATTAGCCACTGTACAGATTGCATAGGAAGCCCGCAATGTTCCTGTTTCATCTCTTAGACAAGACCCACCCACAAACATCACATAATCAGATTCAGACAGCGGAATGTCTTTTATGTCCGGTCTTGGTTTTGTACACAACTCAGTCACGTCCAGACAATCATGATCCACTTCATCCACCACTATTTCACAATCTGGATTTGGCAACCAGGTCGCTGGATTCAGATTCATACATCTTGTCACTGTCACATTTTCAGCTCCCAGTATCACTCGTTCATATTTTGTCAACCGACTACTCGTAAGATGCTGTGTTTGAGTTCGTGTCAACAAAATCTCCACAGAATGTGGTACATACACTCTCAAAGGATGTCCCATCACATTTGCCTCACTTTGTTCTAGACTCACACACGTAGCAGCAATTGCTTTGAAACAACCTGGTAAAGCTGCAGCTACACAATCCAGTGTCGCTGAAAAATATGCCACAGGACGACGTGCAGTTCCATGCATTTGCGTTAGAACTGAGATTGCACAACCATCTCTTTCGTAACAGAACAATGCAAATTCTTTATTGAAATCTGGCATTCCTAATGCTGGTGCACGACAAAGGCTGTCTCGCAACTCAACAAATGTCCTCATGCTTTCTTCATCTAGCTGAATCGGATATGACACATTTTTATGAGTCAGTTTCTGTAATGGCTTTGCTATCAATGAAAATATATTGATCCACTGTTTACAGTATCCAACCATACCCAAAAACATTCGAATTTCTTTCTGCGTTTTTGGAGGTTTCATTTGCAAGATTGCATTTATTCGATCTTATGACACTTTTCTGACTCCTTTTTCAATTTTATGCCCCAAATAGATAACTTCTTTTTGACAAAATTGTAATTTAGCTGGTGACACTTCGTGCCCACCTATTGCCAATTGGTTCAGTAGAGCAATAGTATCTGTCACACAAGCTTCTCTCGTTTTTGATGCAACAAGTAAATCATCTATGTACTGAACTAGCACTGAGTTATTTGGCATTACCAATGACTCTAAGCACCTTTTCAAAATCTGATTGAAAATTGAAGGGCTTTCAGTGTACCCTTGAGGAACTCTGCACCATGCCAAGACACGGTCGCCGAACCGGAATGCAAATGAATATTGACTATCCGGATGTAAGGGTATCGAGAAAAATGCTTGACACAAATCGATCACTGTAAACCCCTCTGCATCACATGGAATTTGGTAAAGAATTACTGCTGGATTTGGCACTATTGGACAACAAGGTACCACTATTTGATCAATTTTTCTCAAATCCTGAACAATTCGATACTTCCCGCTTGGTTTTTTAATCCCCATAATAGGCGAATTACAAGGGCTGCTTGGTATTTCCTTTAAAATACCTTGTTCAATCATCATTTCACTCACAGGCGTTACTCCTGCAATCGTTTCAGGACTCTTTTTGAAAGGTGGCGTTTTTGGGAATTCTGCATCCTGTCTAACTGTAATTTGAATATGGTCAACTCCTTTCATCAATCCAATGTATTTCCCTGAGAAATCCCACACATCACTCAATACAGCTTCTCTCAATTCAACAGGCAAATCCTCCGCTGTAAATAAAGGATACAAATCATTCACTTCTGTCCCTTGCCTTGCCATCTTGAAGACGACATACTCATCCTTAGTCTGAAAAACTATTCCCCCATCGGGTGTACAATAGATGGTACAATTCATTTTACATAAGAAGTCTCTACCGAAAAGGTTAACTGGACTTGTATCACACACCACAAATCTTTGAAGTCTCATATCTATACTTTCATTGGTTTTGTTACTGGAGTTTTGTTCAATTGATTTGAAACGCCTACAACTTGGATATTTTCTCCAGAGAGGGGTAGGTTAGGAATTTCCACAGTTCTTACAGTGGAACTGGAGCGCCAGTGTCCACAAGGAATGTAATCACATTACCTTCTACTTCTCCATCTATAAAAGGACCACACTGATCTACCTAAAGGGATGCGCCAAGCACGCACTCCTCGGCCCCCCTCAGGTACCGTCATTGAGATGTATCTGAATCGTTCTCTTGGGACAGCAACCAATATTGTGAAACCATTGTACATTTTGTTTTGTTGATTTATCTCAGTGAAAACCCATATTCGCACCATATCTCTATATGTGACCATTCATATTCTGATTTGGCATAGGAGCTTGAGGTATTTGAGGTTGAGGTATTTGTAAACCCTGTCCTCTTCCATCTATTATATTCTGTTTTTGTATCCGACTCTGCATTTGATTCATCTGATTCTGATTCATATCATTAGCACCAGTACCATCACCTGTATGTGCCAACAAACTCCTACACTCACGTTTCCAATGTCCAGATTTTCCGCAAGCATCACTAGTTTATTTCTTCTTCATTTCTTCTTTATTGTTTTTACCCCTTGCACCACCGCTTCTCACAACAGCACCATTCTGATTATCTTGGACAACCTGATCTTTACCTTGGAAACCTGATTGAGAAAAATCCACAAATCCACCTTTCTGTGCTGCTTTCATCTGAGCCCACATTAATTTCGCTTTCAACTTTTTATGTCTTGACTCAATATCATCACTACAATATTTGGCATAACGCAATATTTCGTCGATTGACTTGTTCTGCCAACATATCAAATGCTGCTGAATCATCATGCTAATCTCTGGTCTCAATCCAAACACAAACCTATATACAATATGACCCATGTCCTTGTCAGATATATTCTCAATGCCACTATACTGTTTAAACACCTGAAGAAGCCTTTCATAATAGGCATGCACCGTTTCTTTTGCTTCCTGTGTAGTTCTGTCTATTTTCACCCAATCTGTTTCTTTTGGTGAAATCTTTCCTTTCAAATAGTTAATAACCTGATTGTATTTTTTCATCACTTCATCTGATGGTGCTCCAGTTTTTGCATCTCTTGGGTATTCTTCTTTCGGCCAATCTACAGCAATCTTACATTCAATCCACAAATCAGTTGGAACTACAATATCAAACAAACCATCTAAGTCTTTCCACAAAACTTTTGAGACTTTCACAAACCTCTCTACGTTTGTACCATTCTACTGGTTTCTCGCTCAATCTAGGAAACTCATTCGTAAATGACAATATATCCTGTCTTGACCATGGAACATGAACATATCCACCTCCAGGTACCTCTCTCATGGGATATATAATTTCAGGCATTTCTGACTTTGTTTCTCTCAATGGATACATTGGTAAAACATTTGTATTAACAACTGTTTCTTCATTCTTTTTAGCCCATCTTCCTTTCCAACGATCTAATTCACCCCATCGTCTCAATGTGCTAATCAACTCCTTAATTTGTAACCGTTTCCCTGAAGCATTCAAACTCTCTAAATCTTTGTCACTAAAATCCAATCTGTACGTTTTCTGTTAAGCCTTCGACTTTTCTATGTCCACACCATACGTCTGTGCAACTTCAGCAAATTTTTCATGAAGGTTTCTCGCTCTCATCGTGATATTTTTATACAAGAACAGCAGCTCTTCTTCCTGATATTTACTCAACCTCTCTGGACTAATCGTACCTAATATCATTTCTTCCAAATCCGCTTTTAATCTACCTACATCCATGTCCACTTTATTAGAAGTCATCCCTCTAATCCATTCATCCAATTCCTCCGGTGAAGGTCCTAAAGACCTTCCTGATGTAGGTGTCATTGTCACTCCCTTTGTATTCTGTTACAATCTCCTTGGATTTATCTGCACATCACGCCTTGGTGTTTCTACTGCTCCTTCCGAGATATCAATCAAAGACTCTGACACACTCGCACCATTACTAATTCCATCATTTCAAAATGTAGGAACTGTTAAGGCATGCACCTGTGAAACATTTTGTTCATTATTGTATAATGGGACTATAGGACCAATTGTCACTGGAACTGACAAAGCATCTGCATTTAAATTTAATTAATTTATTCTTCTAGTTAAATCTCCCTTTGCCCTGTTTACTACACTTGTATTTTTCTTTTGAGGATTTTCTATATGAATCAATGGAGCACTTGGTGAGGGTCTCTCTCACTCTTCTTGATACGGTGGAGGTCTATTCATTAGTAATTCATACAAAAATTCATCATCTACCTCATTCGGATTTGATTCTGTCTCTGAATTATTCTTTTTCTTTTCTTTACATTTTCCTCCTTCATTATTCTCTTTAATACAACTGGATACATTCCTTAACCTAATGCCACAACATCCCTTCTCCATTTTTTCATCTGAGCATCCCATTTTGCCTCTGAGTGTTTCTGTATCTATTCTCAGTCCTATCCTTTTCTCTCTTGTGTGCCTCATGTTCCCACTCTTCAAGCGCTTCATACTGCTTAGGTCTCGGACTTGGTTTTAAATCATTCATTTGGTATTGCAAATTCTCTAAAATCCTAGTTTTGAAAGTACTGTGCTCTGGAAATGCCAAATTACCATCTCTCTTGGTATACTTCACCCAATTTTCCAACCAAGGACACGTATGATAACCCCTTTCTAGCGACATAAAAGAAGCAGCTTACCTTCAGGAGCTACAGGAATTTCCTCTCTAATAGGTATAGGCTCATCTTTTCTAAATAAAGTTTTCAACAACTTTAACAATTTCATTTTCTAACTCGATCGGTAAACTTTTATTCAAGAACTTCTTCCGTACTTCTATAAAATTCAATTGGTTCTCACTGACTAATACCAGCGCGATTCACACCAACCCACCAATAACAGCACAATACTCTTGTGACGATTTACACTTATCCACCAATAGCAGCGCAGCTTTCTGTAATGACTCACACTAACTGACCAATAACAGTGCTGCTTTTTGTGATGTCAGTATAACTCCTGCAACTGACCCTCCCTTAGCAAAATTTATCGGCAACTATTTACAAACTTTTTAGACAAACAAGTTAGAACACATAGACACAGCTTGTCTGCTCCACTAAAAGAAGATAGATACAAACTCTCCAAGAACACTCTTACTACTAGTGAAATCTCCGACCAGCGTGATTCCACTCTCAATCAAGTAAAAACTTTCAGGACTTCTCCAGATGCGCTTTCTGAAGGTACCCAAATAAGTCTCTATTACACTAACTCCAAAGTTCCCTGTGCAATACTGACAATACTACTATTGCTCAATACTTCCATCAACAGCAGACAACACAATACTACTTAGGGGCCAATTCCGATTCGGGCCGGAAATCTCTCCGACCGAGCCGGACCCGGAGAGATTTCCGACCGAATCGGACCCGTGCAGCCCGACCGAACGAGTACGATGCGTCCGTATGCTATCGTACTCGAGTCGGTCGGACTCCCATTGAAGTCAATGGGATCCGGTCGTACAACGTGTACGCGGGCTCCCATTGCCTCAATGGGTGCGAGGCGAACAAGGGCGCCCCCTACAGCGGGTACGCGGCGAAGTGACTCGCGCCGTACACGCACAGGTAGGGGGGACCCATGGGTCCCCCCTGTGTGCGACTCGCGCGGCTACACGTACAGGGGGTCCGACACGGACCCCGAAGTACGGCTCCGACTGCTCTTTCGAGCCGGATGGCGCGTGTCGGTCGGACTGCTCGCGGCGCGCATCGTACTTACCCGGCCGGGGAACGTCTCCATTGCGCGGTGCGAGTCGTGTCCGAGCGAGTCGGTCAGTGCGGTTCGACCCGGGAACGAGTCGGTCGGAGCGGTTGGGACGCCCGAACGAGTCGGTCGGCGATTTCGCATCGTACTCGCTCGTCCGGACGTGCGTACGGATCGGTCGGGAAATAGGGCTCCGAATCGGATCCAGTTAAGCCGAATCCGATTCGGAGACCTACCGGCCGAGATCAGAATCGGCCCCATAGTGTATGCCACACTAAGACAGACCCTTGGGCTTATCCTGGAATCTTAGGCCTCTCCGGAATTGCCAATAAATTTCCTTTAAGGTCGAAACCGGTGCGACCACTACATGCAACAAATCAGTACGTAAGGTTATTAACAAACAATAATTCTCATCTTAATCAATTGTAAATATAATCAATCTACACCAAAACCATCCTAGTCTGACTACCAAAAACTGATAGCGCGAGGCACAGCGGAATTCTGGTAACCAAAGCAGAGTGTATAATCATTTATACCACGCGCTACAATCAGTTTGTCTTTTTGCCTATATTTTCTTTCTCTATTTATAAGTCTAATTTATGGCCCATATTACATCAGGTCCTCCGACGGACCGGAGAATTTGACAGGGATTTGGCAAAAGACTAGATGAAATATTCCCCTTATGAGGACCTAGAACAAAGAGAATATTTATATGTACACCTTACTATAATACATTTATATACATCTCTTTATCATCATTATAAAGAATAATGACAAACTCAGTTTCTCTGTTAGTTTACTCTTATCTATATTCTTTGTAATCATATATGAAATGGTCAGACAGAAATACAACATCGGATCTGAATCATCACTCGAGAACACAATACAGTTGATCACAGTAACATCTCAATCAAGGAGTATGAGTAGAGTGGATAGTGTAAGAGACAAAAGAGCATTTTCAATAAGAATAATGCGTTTACAGAATTTCATATGAACCTAGAAACTATAGCACAGCTTGCTAATAGCCGGAAATGCCAACCCTCCGGCCGAGAGGGAAAGCTGGGGCTATCCTCATAAGGTATGAGGAGCAAAGTTAAGAAGTCAGCTTACAGACCGCATCAGCCAAGTACATCAAAGAACAGCTCACACGAAACGCCTCAGATAAATCTAACACTGACGCTCTCCCCTTTCTGCCTCTGCCTCGCCTACTCTCCGACCCTCCGACATACAGACTCACATCCTTCCCATTCGTAAAAGTTCACTAATAATTATACCATAATGACTATCATTTCTGACTTACTCTTGTAACAAAATCTCGAAATAATCTTCTCCGATTGGCTGTCAGGCATGGGGTGTTAAGTCACACCACTTCCGTCGCTCTTCCCTTTCAAACGTCCATTGTTTAATTCCATGCTGCCATCATCGTCCTTCAGCAGAGGAAATCAAGTTTTCTCCTTCCTCCGTATACACGCATTCAGAAGCATTTAGAAACATTTGGCAGTACAGTTTATCATTAGAAACTCGGTCTTTCTTGCAACAGTAGGAAGCACCGTAGATACACTGGACTCATAGCAGCCACTCGAGTTTTAACCCCTTGCATGCGCGGCCGATTTTCGCCCTGTGCGGGGCTTTTCATTAAGCGGGCGGGATCATGACGAGCTCAGCTCGTCATGCGCACACGAGCACTGCGCAGCATGACGAGCTGAGCTCGTCATGAGCATGGAAGGGGTTAAGAACACAATAGACAGCTTTGAAGAAATACTTATACGAAGGGGAAGGTGCACCAAGAAACAGAGTGAATGTCCTCCAAACTTTGTCCGAAAAGTATCCTTTTATTATTCTTGATAGTAAAAAATAGGTATCAGCCAACGCGTTTCGTTCCACTGAGGGAACTTCATCAGGGCTCATGTAACAATACGAGGTAAAATATATCCGTGCTCAAAAACAAATTATATCCAAAATAGAAATAAAAAGCATCCAAATTCCTCATATATCAAGACGAGGTGTAGTGTGTCAGAGCTCTATGTTAAAATATTTCCAAAATCAAAGTAAGTAATAATGGTCCGAAAATCTGACACTTGGGTGACAATGATAAATAAGATCAATCTGTAGTGTTCACAGCGATTAAGCTCCAAAATACCAATGGCAAAATGTAAACCAGTATCCTTGATACGATACGTCCTCTGCCTGTAATCTCTCCTTTAAGATTGATCTTATTTATCATTGTCACCCAAGTGTCAGATTTTCGGACCATTATTACTTACTTTGATTTTGGAAATATTTTAACATAGAGCTCTGACACACTACACCTCGTCTTGATATATGAGGAATTTGGATGCTTTTTACTTCTATTTTGGATATAATTTGTTTTTGAGCACGGATATATTTTACCTCGTATTGTTACATGAGCCTGATGAAGTTCCCTCAGTGGAACGAAACGCGTTGGCTGATACCTATTTTTACTATCAAGAATAATAAAAGGATACTTTTCGGACAAAGTTTGGAGGACATTCACTCTGTTTCTTGGTGCACCTTCCCCTTCGTATAAGGATTACGCTTCTGGTCTCCAGTTGAGCTTAACTGCGGCAAGCTCTGGAAGTAGATGCACATGACTCTGAATGCTTATGTAAACTTGGGATTTGATGTGCTGAACCTGTGGTCAGCCGCTGATGGTGTTGTTTTTGTTATTATAGCTTTGAAGAAATAAACTCGATTTCTGTATTTCTACATTCTAAGCAAAATTAACCCTAACGCCAATGCGCCTTCTTGTAAAACGTGCAGTTTCTGTAGGAGAAATAAACAGGCTTTACTATTTATTCAAAAACAAAAGCTCCATTTCAATCTCTTCATTAGTATAATGCAACAAAATCATTTAAAACTATTATTCTGTAATTAATATGTGCTTAATTATGTTAACAAACAATTCACATTTCCAATTTTACTCATGTTTCAGAAATCGTTTGTGGCCTACTTTAGTCACAGTGTCAATTTCCCGCACCTTTCTAATTCTTTTTCTCAACTGCATGTTATTAATTTTCAATTAATATCAAACTTTGTTAATAACTCACAATATGAAAGGTTTGATCCGAGCAGGTTTTATTTACGCAAAACCCTGCTCCATCAACGTATTCCTTTCAGTTGCAACCAAGACCAGGCCTCCTCAAGGGACTGGAAAAAGAATATCTCAGAGGTCTCATTTACTCTGAGTTTTGCAGAGTACAGAAGGTTGTATGCAATTGCTGCTTGATATCCTATGAAAGAATGACGTTACCTCTGGACGTCTGACAATTGTCAATGAAAATATTGATGAAATGCCATTATGGAACCGTGGTCCTTGAATTCTAGAAAGTCGCAAGAGCAGTTCTCTGCACTTGTAGTTAAGCAGCCTTGCGACCAGTGATCCCTGTAATGTGCGCGCATGCGCGTGCTTGTACCATGACTTCCCCGAGCACCCAGTTTTGAATGTGAAGGGAGCACACTTCACTCTTCAGGCAATAGGGCTTTGGGAGGGGCGGCCGACCACCGGGAGGCCTGCCCCTCCCGGGGGATTTTGGGCCGGGGGGCAGCCAGAGCCCAGTTGGGCTTGTTGGGCTCCCCGGGCTATTTTTGGGCTAGGTTTGGGCTGTTTTTGGGCTGGGGGCACTATATAGCCGGCCATCTTAGGTCACTGGCCACCATTTCGGTGGAAGTGACACGACAGCCGGCTGGGAGGGTTTTGTGGTTTAGGAAGCTGTTTTTTGTCTGGCGTTGCGGAGTTGGGCGGTACGATGGCACATAGTCAGGATCCCCGGGTGTTAGAGGCGCTCCGCCTCTTGGAGGACGCGGGCCGCACGGATATGCTGCGGCCCGGCGTTAAGGTAAGGCCACCCAGGAGGGCGGCGAGCGGGGTCGCGGCGGCTGTGCTGGCATGCGAGCCGCCGCGAGCTCGCAAACGTCTAAGTGTGGAGGCAGGGGGCGCGGCCGCACTGCTAACGCGGCCGCGCCGAGGAAGCGCACACGTGGCGGGGGCGGGGCGCGGCTCCGCGGCCCGCGCTGCAATTCAGGGAGGGGGCTGGGGGGCCGGAAAGGCTAAGACCAACAGGGAGCAAGGGAGGAAGGGGGCGGTGGGGGCCCCCGTGATGTTAGAGACCACAGGCGCGGAGCGGGAAACCAGGGGGCTGTCACCTCGCAGATGGGCAGTGGGTGGGCCTCCCCGCTTTTGATTGAAAGTGGGGAGGAGAATGAGGAGGCAGGGGGGCCTGCGGGAAGCCAGGGGCGGAGGACGGGATCGGATGGGGGGGCGGGGGTTTCAGGCGATGGGGTCAGGTTCCGGGGTGGGGGGGCGGGGGGCCTCGCAGGTAGCAAGGGGGAGGCCCGGGGAGGGCGGGAGGCACACACCCTGTCAGGGGTTGGGGAGGTCGGGGGGGTGTTGATGGCAAGCAGGGAGGGGCCGCGTTGGGGGTCAATGCCGTCCCTCGAGTTGGGGGGCTGGCTGGATAGGGCGCCAGAGGGACTGCGCCACCGGTGGTCGGAATCAGCGGGTTGGGGGCGGGTTTTGGAGTCGGGGGGGCGAGGGGAGTGGAGGGGCTGGGGTGGGGTGGGGAGTGGAGGGGCTGGGGTGGGCAGCTCGGTTCGTCGGGTGGTTGAGGAGTTGGAGTGGAGCGATGGGGAAGGGGGCTTTCCCAGGGGAGGGAGCAGGGGGTGCCCGGGGCGGGGGGGCTGGGGCCTGGGGGTCTGCCCCATCGCGGCGGGGGGGCCACTCATCCAGTATGTCGGGTGCGGGACGGGGATGGGGGGTTTCACGGGGGAGGGCTCGGGGATTGGAGGTTTAGAGGGCAGGACTAACCCCGGCATGTCGGACTCCACTTCTTTTTGGCAGGAAAGGACGGCGAGGTGCTCGGGAGAGTTGCGTGCGGCTCCAACCCACCGAGAGGATGGGCCGGCTCTGCCTCATGCGGGCGGTCGCGCTCCCACGAGGGACCTGCCGGCAGCGGCATACAGGAGGCGGGGCGAGAGGCCCCCGGTAGCTCAACCCCGAGGGGTCAATGCGGCCACAGGGGGACAGGCGCGGGAGGCATATAGCACAGAGCGGGACTCACAGAAACAGCGCGCAGGGCAGCGGCGAGGGAGTGGGGAGTGGGGGGAATTCCTCCACAATTGCAGGGAGAAGGCGGGCTTGAGCAGGCTGGAGCCCACGGAGGGCGGCCCATTGCCAAGCTGGTCAGATAGGGAACGCGCAGGGGTGGAGGGGCCGGAGTCCGAGCGGGACGGCCCAGTTCTATTGGATTACGATGAAGAGAGCATTGAAGAAGGGGAAATTGTGGAGCCTGGGGACCTGCATGAAGGGGGGGGCGTAACTAACGATATGCCTAGTTTGTTACAGAGCGGTCCGGTCAGGTGGAACAAAGCGGAGAGCGTGATGGCCCCTTCTGCACGACTGGTTAGGCGGCGGGATCCGGTACGGACGCCGACCTTGACGCCAGGTAAGGCAGCAAAAGGTTTTTCTAAAGGGCCGACAGGCGGTGAGCCGCAGGCGAGGGTCTCGGTTGGCACAGATGCGCGGGGGGGAGGAGGGGGAGGTGCGCTTGAGAAAAGGGAAGTATGTGAAAGACACAGGGGTGGGGCCGGAGTCGGTGAGTTCAGGGGGGCAAGGGCGAGGGGGGAAGGCGCCCGCCTCTTCAGGAGACCACGCAGCAGGACCGGCAGGGGGGACTGAAGAGGGGGAAAAGCGGAAGGGGGGCTCCCAAAGAGGGGGAAAGGAGAGCCATGACATCCCCGTGAAAAAATTGCCATATATGGGGATTACGAAGCCCCTGGGGGCCCACCTTACGTTGGCCACCAAAGAAAAAAATCTGGAAGGGCGACTACGTGGACATGCTGAAGCTACTACATAGGGAGCTTACAGCGAAAGAAGGGTCCAAGGAGGAGGAGCTAGAATTGGCCAAGAGGCCGAGGGTGCCCATGAACATTGAAAACTGGTCGGCGGCATTTTTGATTTTCGCCAGCGTGTACTGTGAGAAGTACCCGGACCGGGCCGTCGCTTTGTTTAAATATATGGACGTGATCAGGCGGGCACAGGTCACGTACGGGGGTACGCATGGTCCCACTATGATGAGGAGTTCTGGGCGTGGTTGGCCTGGGATCCGGAGGCCAAGTGGGGGAAATAGACTCAGACCTTTACCAGCAAACCATGGGAGTGGCCAAGTTCGGGAGAACAATATACACGGCAAGCGGGCTACAGCTCGCACCCCGCCCCTTACCGCCCCACCCGCGGGGGGTGGGATATGCGGGGAACAACGCCGGAAGCACAGGGGGTGTGTGCTGGGATTTCAACAAGGGCACATGCGCTCGACAATATTGCAAGTTTAGGCACGAATGCTCCAAGTGCGCAGGTCGACACCCAGTGGTTCAATGCTGGGGGGCGGGAGGCAGCGGACAGGGGCAGCAGTCCACGCAGGCGGGGCAACAAACAGGGGGTCGGGGGGTAGGGGAGGACAGGGGCATCTGGGCAAAGGCTCATACTCCAATTAAACAAGAGCGGCTGGAAACATTGTTGGCGTCTTATCCACGGACCGAAGACGCTAGAACGCTGCAACTAGGCTTTCGGGAGGGTTTCCGGCTGGGGTACGAGGGTCCAAGGTCCGCCAGGTGGGCTGAAAATTTGAAATCTGCCAACGCGCACGGAGCGGTGGTACGGGAAAAATTGGGCAAGGAAGTCCGGGAAGGGCGCATGGCGGGGCCCTTTCAAGAGACACCGATTCGGGACCTGATCATTTCCCCTATTGGAGTGGTGCCAAAGAAGGAACCCGGACAATACCGGCTGATACAGCACCTGTCATGGCCGGAGGGGCGTCCGTGAACGACTTCATAGCGGCTGAGCTTTCGTCAGTGTCCTACTCTTCAGTGGACGTGGCGCGGCAGTTGGTAGCTACGGTGGGGGCGGGCGCCCTCATGGCAAAATGCGACATCAAGTCGGCATTTTGACTGCTCCCGGTGCACCCAGAGGACTACCAGCTGTTGGGCATACAGTTTGAAGGGTGCATTTTCGTGGACAAAGCGTTGCCAATGGGGTGTTCCATATCTTGTGCCTTGTTTGAGCGTTTCAGTACCTTTTTGCAGTGGGTTTTTACGTGGCAGACCGGTAAAGAGACGGTGACACACTACCTGGATGATTTTTTCCTGGTGGGACTGCCCGGTTCGGCGGACTGTCAGCAACAGCTGGCTAGTTTTACAGAGCTCATGGGCTACCTGGGTGTGCCCCTGGTGCCAGAGAAAACACAGGGTCCAGGCACGGTGTTGTCATTTCTTGGTATTGAGCTGGATTCCGTAGCAATGGAAGCCCGGCTGCCGGAGGGTAAGAAGGTGCATATGCTGCTCTTGGTGGACAGCCTGCTGGCAAAAAAGAAGGTGACAGTACGGGAAGTACAGGTCCTCCTAGGGCACTTAAATTTCGCTTGCAGGGTGGTGCGGGCGGGGCGAACTTTCTGCAGAAGACTAGGTTTGTCATTGTCCGGTTTGACGCTACCGCACCATCATATGAGATTGTCGGCGGGCACAAAGGAGGATCTGTGCATGTGGCGGATGTTTTTGGAGCGCTTTAATGGTATCCCAATGGCCGCCTCAGAGGAATGGGAATGGGACGTCACTATGTCCTCAGACGCGGCAGGGGCAGGAGGTTTCGGGCTTTACTGGCAAGGGAGGTGGTGCGCCGCGGAATGGCCATCGCACTGGAAGAACGGGGGGGAGGAGCATTGCTTTTCTGGAACTGTTTCCACTAGTGGTGGCTGTGACGGTCTGGGCCCGGGATTTGGCGCACAAGAAGGTGATTTTCAAGGTGGACAATATGGCGGTAGTGCAGGTCGTGAACAGGCAGTCAGCTAGGGACACGCAGGTGCTCAAGTTATTGAGGGTGTTTGTGCTGCGATGTTTGGAACACGATATTTTGTTTCAAGCCAGACATGTGCCGGGGGTGGACAATGACATTGCGGACGCTTTGTCTCGTTCACAGTGGCAGAGGTTCCATGGGCTAGCCACGGAGGCGGACAAATGCAGGACGCCGGTTCCAGAGGGGATGTGGTCGGTAGGAGAGAAAGGGTCATGCAGTTGGTAAGAGGGTCTGTGGCCACATCAACTTGGAGAGCTTACGAGCTGGCTTGGCGGGATTTCCTGGACACTGGCGCGACGCGGCAGGACAGGCCCTGGGTCAGGGAAGAACAGGTGGTACAATTTATTATGGCTATGATGGGCAAAGGATGGTCCAAAGTGACGATAGCGGGAAAGCTGTCAGCCATTGCTTTCATGGGAAAATTGTGGTGAGGCTACGCGCCATCTGCGGGTGAACTGGGAACGCGACTGATGGAAGGCTGGGCACGGGAGCAAGGCAACCGATCACAGCGGAGGAGGCCCATTTCGGCAGGTATTCTTGTTGGCGTGACGCGGATTTTGCCGCAGATCTGCCGCAACCAGGAAGAAACGGTTTTGTTTTCCACGTTAATGTTGTGGATGTATTTCGGGGCCTTTCGGGTTTCTGAGCTCTTAGGTGCAAGGGGGGCGCGGGGGGTCCAGTGGGGGGCGGTGGATCTGCGGGAAAAGGAAGTGGCTGTACTACTGGGGCGCTCGAAGACAGACCAACGGGGTGCAGGGAAGTGGGTGGTCATGGGGCCTGTAGTGGAGCAGGAGGTATGCCCCGCGGCATGGGGGAGGATATTAGCCACAAGGGGGGCCTTTGGAGCGGGGGAGGTTTTCCGCCATGAGGGGGGGCAGGGTGACGGCGCCTCAACTACTTTGGGTATTGAGGCGCGCCCTCCTAGGACTAGGTGAGAACCCAGGACACTTTGGGACACATTCCTTTCGCATAGGTGCAGCAACGGATGCAGCAAGACCGGGGTGGGGGAGGGAAGAGCTTATGCGTTTGGGGCGATGGAAATCAGATTGTTTTAAAACATACATCAGGCTGCGGGGCCCCGGGGAGGGAGAGGCATGATGTTCCTCCTCTTTTCTCATATATGTGTCTTTGCAGGTGCAGTGGCGGGGCCTGCGGCGGCGGAATTGTCCATCCTCCTCCTAGGACATTCTTTTGTGAAAAGGGCGGAGCATTACGAATGGGGAAAGCAGAACAGTGTGAACCTAGGGCTGGATCCTGGTTTGTTTAGGTGTCATTGGCAGGGAAAAGGGGGCATGAGGTGGCACGAGTTGGTGCCGGCATTGAACAGGTCGATCAGAGGGGGATTTGCCCAGACGTGTTGCTCATTCATTTGGGAGAGAACGATCTGGTGCAGTGCAAAGGTCTGGCTTTGTTGAAGCAAATGCAGAGAGACTTGTTAGAGATTCAACGGCGATGGTCGGGCTGTCACGTGATCTGGTCGGATTTCATTCCCAGGAGATGTTGGAGGGGGCAGAGCGTCCGGGGGCAATAGATAAGGTGAGAAGGAAGATTAACAGGGACATGCGGAAATTTTGCGACAGGGAAGGTTTTGGGAGGATGGAGCATCCAGAACTGCGTTAGGCAGCAGTGTATTTTTTCGGGAGGATGGGGTTCATTTGTCCAGATATGGTTTGGAATTATACATAGTGCAGATTAAGGAGGTTTTGGACCAGGTTCTAGGAATATGTAGATACCCGAAACGACCAGGGACCTAGTTGGGGGGTCAGAAAAGTCCTGGGGGAGGAATTTTCTGAGTGGCGTTTTTCCTGGGTAATAGTTGGTACAGAGGTTTACAGTTACAGTTTATTGGTTGGGAAGGTCACTCCGGAAGCACGCAGGAAGGGGAAAGAGCATAGGAAGTGTACATAGATAGCTAGGTGAAGAAAGGTTAAGAAGTTGCAAGTTTTGGGGGGTTTATAAATGTTTGCAGGGGGAACAACTTTAGGGGAGGGGGAGGGGGGTAAGGTAGGAGGATACTATTTAGTGAGGATCAGTTTTGTACGGCACAGGCCAAGGAATGTTGATGTAAGGTGCACCTGTTTTCAATAAAGCGGCCTTTTTCACACCAACAAGCTAGTCTGTGGTATGTGCTGCACCCCTCTTGGGCCCAAGAGACTGTTTGCAGCTGCTGCTTTTGAAACATGAGCATCGAGAAAACAGTCACTTGCGTGTTACAAAAACCCAGGGAGCAGCGATGGCGAACTCGTGTGGAGGAGCAGATACCCGTGGAAGAGGAAAGTTGCATTTTAGCATTACTCTTCCATGGTCGCAAGTTTCTGCATTTTTAAATTTTTTTTTTTTTAGAGTTTTATATAGTACGAACTAAACCCGAAGACATCAGGTATCAGAGCGGTTTACTTGAGCACCAGTTTCGTTACAGATGGACACATTCATTTTTTTTGTTAGGCACGGTTGCATTCGTTTTATAGATAGAAGGGGTAGCAGTTTTGTTCTGTGCTCTGGAAATTTTTCACGTTTACGAGCCGAGCGAGCGGCCAGTTGATGCTGCAAAGACGGCTTCTGCTGTTCTTGGCCCATCTATTCCACTCTTGGGGGTGATAATTAAAAAGATAAAGATCATCCAACTAGCTGACTGATCTGGCATCAGGGCACAGGCGGGCTATATAGACCATTTTAGCCTTTGTGCAAGATGAGCCCTGAACTCGTAAAATATGATTAAGTCTCTTCAAAATTCAAAAAGCACCTTTCTTTAACATACAGAGGCTTTGACATTAACAGGCCACTTTATATCACTGCACTGAGAGGCAATTATTTAGAGGCAGAGTTTTTAAACAGGAACTTAGAACTTTTCCTACCTTGTCCGCGCCATGGCAACATGTTTGTGAGCTAAGAGACAAGTCCGTTGTCATGTGCACCGTGTATGTGGCCCACACGCCTGGTATTGTGAACACACCTATTTGAAGGTGCTTTCATATGGAATATTGAAGAAAATGGAGGATTACTGAAAAGAAATATTACCTAAGGTCACACTATTTGGTTAAGCGGGGAAGCCGGGATTATTCACAGGTTTTTGGACCTCACTTGGTATAAATCAGCCACTAAATGGGTATCTATTTGTCTCTCTCCATTATCTTTGAATGCTCGAGGAATTTACTTTGATACACAGCACCAGTGGTGTAGCCAGTTTGGCATGGGCATTAGTGCAAGGATGAAAATGGGCCCTTTGACTGCTATCTGAACTGTGAAATACAGCAATAATCAGCGTTCAGTGGCCCCCTCTGGGCCCTAGTGTTACTGCACCAATGGAAATTATGCATCAGCACAGCACTGATTGTAGCATTTTCTTTTAGAGACACCAGCTGCTGTTTTCGTGTACTGTGCATGAGCTGATGTTATTTACCAGGGGTGTAGCTACCATTGATGCAGCAGGTGCAGTGACACCGGGTAAATTGAACCATGTAAATTGATGTATTTTATTATCCCAACAGCAGTCAAGTGGGCTCTGCTTTCATGTATTATTTCATTGTGCATTACCGGAGAGGATTAGTTCTGTATTTGTAGTTTTTTATGCAGTATGACTCATACAGTGCATGTTGTGAAGTGAGTCCAAACAGGTGTCTTATTGAGTAGAAACTGTGGGTGTGTGATTGTGATAGGTTATGATTAAGGCTCCCTGTTTTCCGTTTTTACTGATTTTTACAGATAAACCCAGACAGAAAACCATTTATTTCCTTGTCTGTATTTATTTTTAAATGTGGATAAAAACGGAAATTGGGTTGCTTTTTGAGTGATTCTAAATACTCTCTACAATGACTGCCAGGCGAATAGCTTTGTGGATTGATAGGTAAGGGGGTTAAAAAAGAAAAGAAGTTTAGTAAAGAGGCTTAAACAGCAGTAGATAGGCACAAGGTTGATAATGAAATTTGCAAATTCTCCTATAAGTGATTTATCTTCTGAGTGTGTTCATATGCCTGAAACCCGGCAACCATGAGTGCTTATTTATCGGTTACATAAATGTGGAAACATACCAGTTTCAGCTTCATGTTTTTCACTAAACCCAAAATAAATATGGATAAATACAGATAAAATTAGCAAAAAATACAGACAGAAATGTCAAAAAAATAAATACCATAAAATCAGGAGCCCTAGTTATGATCGAGAGCTCTGCAGTTAAGGTAGAATATAGTGCCTACTTATCACAGTCAGTGGGCCCTAAAGGTATTCAGATTACATGCACCTCTAATTTTTGACCTCTCTGCAGACCACAGAGAGCGATATTCTCAAATTGTAACTATGGGAAAATGTATGGAGGAGTTACAAAATCTTCAAAATAAGACATAGCCAAAAAGAAACAAAATGGAGTGCTTGAAACAGGTGAGCAGATCGGGGGGATATTGAAGTAGAGGTGATGAAAGGAAGTATGTGCAGGAGAGAGTGAAAAGACAGTGGTGAAGAGGAAAGAGATGGTGCATGAGATGAATATGGAGGATTCCCAAAAGATGTGGGGAGGAAAAGTGTGCAAGTGTCTTACGGAGTAAATGACTGCAGAGAAAACTGGTGTGAAAGGCAGAAGTTTTCAGGTCACATTATCACAACAGCATCATTTTTACTCATTTATTTGATACAGCTAAAAAGCATTTGCATAGTTAAATGATCTGGCTTGTTTTAGGTTTAGATCTATTGGTGTTGTTTGCCTAGATGTAGTAAAAGCAAACTCCCAAAGGCACACAAATACTGGTTGGGATTGCCGCAGTGTGAAGCACAGGATTCTGGTTCACATGTTTTCAGTCACACATTTTGGAAAAGATGCTTACTTACTCTTCTTCAGTTGCCCCTTTTAGAAATCCCTCACCAATTTCTGTCCATTTAAAGCTCTGCTGCATATGTTCCATACTGCTTGGACTTTCTCTGAACTGCCACTGCAGGGAATGGTACCAGAATGTTGTCTGTAGCCTACCCAAAGGGCCACCATTGAAGTGTGTACACATCATCTCAACTCCTCCTCTCCTCAGGGAGATAGGTTCAAACACTCTTTCTACATTCTGGTAGTGGGTAACTGCATTTGTGGTACATCATCTACTCTGTTATTATGGTATGGCCTCAGGAACTTGGCGTGATTTCAGTCTCCCAGGTTCATGAGTGATGTTTCAGTCTGAAGAATGGCTCTTGGGGTTGCAATCTGATGCTGCGTCCTCAGTGAATTGTCACAGTTAGGTGTCATTTCTTATAGTGTCAAAGTCGGTCACCCTCATTTTGCAGTGCTACCATCTATTGTACAACAAATCAATTGAAATGCAAGTGTTGGAGAAATAACCCATTTTCAATTAGAAAGAGTATTTGTCCTATCTTTTGCATGCCACTTGCTGTATCATTTCATGAGAGACGTTCTAAAAGATCTGATCTAGCTTAGTTTTCCCTATGAATTTCCTAGCTCACCCGGCTCCACCATTCGTGCAGTATGAATGCCAGGGAAAAGCTTCATCATAGAAGGTGTAACATACAATGCAGGTTTATAAACCTGTTTAGTGTAACAAATGCTAAAAAGGAAACGTGAGCATATGCCTGATTGACTTAAACTGGAATTCAAGGTAAGTGTTGCATGCATGACCGGTTTCTTGGTGCACATAGCCTTGGATGCAGTGCACAGAGACCTTACACTGCCGCACACAGAACAAAGAAATTAGAGGGAACATTGCTTGCGACCATTGGTTTCGGGCCATCTCCAGGCAGTAGTGGGCCCCCCAGGACCCAATAAACCCTTTCAATTGAGAAGAATTTAGGGATCCTAGCTGCACGCGCCTTTTCGACCAGCCACTCCTCCGAAAACAGTTCCATATTTGGATCCTCCGAATGTTCCCGCAGCCCAAAAATACAAATGCTGTCTCACCTGGTGCATCCTTCAGCTTCTTAGGCTCGCAATTTGAGATTTTGCAATTTGACCTTTAATGCTTGTAACTTGGACTGGGCTTTCTTCAAGGTGGATTGCATAGAGAACTGCAAACTTAGCTTCCAGAGTGCTTTTAGTATCTTAACTGGCCTGCAGGATTTTGTCGAATTTCCCTGTGTGTTTTTCCAGAGTAGATTCTATGCACTGCCGTGGGTCAGCGGAGCCCCGGGCTTCTGTCTGTATGTCCATGATTTCCTTGGAGAGATCTAGAGCATTGCCTTCGTTCTCTGTATAGTTGCCAAACTGCCTTTAAACTCTCACCTCGGAGGAAAGGTAGTCCATTGAGCAGCAAGTTAACATCTGTGTACCAAGTAGTGCACAATCTCAATCCACTCAACAGAATCACTGGGGTGCACCAGAGTCTCATGAACCACTGTGCAGGTTGATTCACCACTTATCAAGTAAAATGCCTGCTTGTGTGCGAAAACAGAGTCTGAGCACAGCAGTGAACCAGCACCAAATGTCCATGGTTGTAAGGAGGGCCGGGGGGGGGCTAGGGAATGAAGAAGCGAGGGCCATGGTACAGCACCCAATCAGGTTATCGTCTTATCACATTCGAAGGAACCCTATGACACAGGATGGGACAGGGGACTATTCCATATCACCCCAGTGAGGCAACAATTCGGTTATCTTCTTTCTGTCCAGAAGGCAGAAGGAAGAGGGGCATGAGGGAATGCCCCGTAAAAAAAAATAAAGTCACTCACTGCTTACTCGCGAGTCAATCTGGTGGTGTGCCGGCGAAGAGCTGATCATGTGTCCACCCAGTGCTACAAGGTGAAGAGGCAGTGCGGAGTATCTGTGAACTGCCGGTGAGGGGTTGCGAATCCCTGCGCAGAGATAGCTAATTTAATATCTCAACCAAGGGGTTCAGTGTGAATGAATGTGAGCTACGAGGTGTTTTAAGTTACTGTTGCCTTTAGGCTTGACATTCAATGCACAGCAACCCGCACTGCGCGAGCCAAGCCCTGACGCTATTAAGCATGTGCAGCCAGTGGTATCTGCACCGCCAGGGCTTGAATTTGAGAATGCTGACATCAGGCACTTAGACATTGCAGTTCTTGCGCCCTGTCCACCTGTGTGTTAAGCACCATCCTCAAGTGCGCCACAGCGTTCGCAGTCTACCAGCTCTCACCGTAGATAACCGTGATAATTCCCCAGCGCTCACCATTAGTTGGCAGTGCATGCTCCCGTCTCTTCCCGTGTCTCTGCTCATTTCTTCTTCAAGGAGTGCTGCACATAAGCTATCAAAACTCAGCAGTGAATCTGATTGGAGAAAGGACCTTCTGCTATTGTCATTCGCCGAAGAAGGATAGCAGACATGTTGGTTTGGGATACCTTAGTTGTGAGTGGAATCTGATTGAAGGAAGGACATTATCCAATTGATTGAGGCCACATTGGATTGGGAGGTAATCCCTACCAGTTGAATCTCTTCCTTAAGAGTTGTATCTGATTAGAAAAAGGACAGTCATTTTGAATTGTGATAGCCTTCCAACAAGCTACATTTAAGCCTCTGTCAATTACGCAATCATTGGTTGTAACTAGTGGAGGATACCACAACTTGAGCACCGGTTTATGAAACCTCGAGTATCACACGGATACTGGTGGGATCAGATTGCAGAGGGTTCGTCAAGTGCCTAATCGGGCATCAGTGATTTCTTCGGGTGTCTGGCTGGACACCAGTGTACCAATAGACATACACAGATTATAAGCAGCAGGTGCCTGAAGGGACAGAATGCAAAATATAGCGCCTCGACCTTTATTTTTTATGTCACCAGGAGAACCAACTTTACAGTGGGACAAATGGCAAACAGTTTTCTCTTATTGTGCAAAAGTGTGCAGGACGTCATTGAGTGCAGAAAGAGAAAGACTTCCCTGCTTATGCATTGCCTACGTAGGGAGGGACAGGAGATGTTTGAACATCTTCCAGAGTTAGACGATGCAGAAGCAGAGGATCTGAGTGAATTTGAGGTCTGCATAAAGAAACTGGACAAACATTAATTACCTAAGATTAACACAATTTTGGGGCTCTACCACTTTGGGAGGAGGGCTCAGTTAGCACAAGAGTCGGTGGAAAATTATGTCACTCAGTTACGTAAACTTGCGTCTACTTGCAAGTTTGAAGGGAGTGTAGTAGAGTGTATCAGGTATCAATTTATGCTAGAGTGAAATATAGAAAAGGTAAGAGACGCACTTTGGCAGAAAGTTGATCCTAAATTGGATGAAGTGGTACTTATAGCAAAGAAAATAGAGCACTCAATGTTGTGTGTGCAGGTTATTAAAAAAGAGAATGGGGATGTGACCAAGGAACAAGTTCAGACTGTAATGAAATCCAAAGGTGAGGATACTCAAAGGAAAAAATAAGTGGGAAGTATTTTAGATGTGGGATGGTGGGCCACATGGCCAATGGCAAAAGGTGCTTGGACACTAGGAGTGGAGTGCAAAAAGGCCAGTATGCGAGGATTTACAGTTCGCAAATGTTGGGCACAAAGGTAAAGGAAGTAGGAGAGTGCAACACTTATACAAAAGAGGAGTATGATGGCTTGCAAGTTGGGGAATTAGTCTTGGAAGTGCGGGAACAAGGGAAAGGTTGAGGACCAGAAGATTATGTGCAGGTGAATGGTTGTGAAGTAAAAATGTTATAATTCCCAGGGGTTTCTTTGAAGAGATATTGGCTGGTAAGATGAAGCTGTTCAAGCCAGACATAACACCCGTCGCCTATGTGGGACAACCCATCAAACTGATAGGATACTTCATGGGGCAAGTAGAGTGTAAAGAGTGGATAATGGCAGGGAAAGTGTACGTTTTCAATAAAGGGAAAAGCCTCATCAGTTGTATTCATCAGGGGGATTTGGGTGTAATGCTAGATTTGAATAGCTCACTACAGATCTTGTTAAAGAAGAAGGAACACTGTGTTGAACAAGAGAATGAAGGAGGGCCGAGGTTGTGACCTTTGTGGTTGTTCCGAGGTGAGAGGAGTCAAAAAGGGTCATGGCAGAAGGAATTTCCTGAGGTATTTAATAACTGATTACAATGTCTAAAGGACTACACTCATGATATAATTTTTAAAAAGGATGCAGTGCCAGTGGCCTGAAAGGTACGGGGGTTCCACTGGCAATGAGGCAGCCCATGAAAGATGAGCTTGACAAATTAAAAAGGGAAAGTATAATTGAGGAAGTGGAGGAATCCGAGTGGGTGACACCAGTGGTCCTGGCTCATAAAGCTTCTGGTAATATTAGATTCTGTTTGGATCTAAGAGGCTTAAACAACAAGGTTGTGGTGGATATGTTTCTCTTGCCAAACATCACAGACATGCTAACACAGCTGGAAGGGGCAAAACTATTGTCCACGTTAGAGTTGCGTGCGAGCTACCATCAAAATGTACTGGGAGAACAATCTAGAGACCATACGGCGTTCATCACACCTTTTTCTGTATTAAGGTTAACGAGGATGCCCTTTGGGTTGGTCTCTGCTTCCTCAGCGTTTCAGAGGCCCATGGAGAATGTACGGAGGGTCTTGAAGGTGTCAAAGTATATCGAGACAGGGGTGTGGAATTTAATAAAATATCTACTTGTCCATGGGGCAGGTTGCTTCATAAATCTACTTGTCCTGTAACAAAATCCTCTTTCCCCTTTAGTGCCATGTAGTGCAGCGACAAATTATGACCGCAATCTTATTATATAAGAGCTATAATATAGCCTCTCTGATTATACCAGGGCTCATACCATAGTAGTGTTTGAATACTTGCAATCCCCTTCTGTTGCCACGTTTCCGCAGATCTACATACTGGGGCTGAAGGTAGTTGTAAGCAATAGTTCTAGGGTTAGAATGCCCTTTTGAGTCTGTACAAACCTACTAACTTGAATGTTTTAAGGGTTTTCAGCAACTCTTCTCTATCCTTTTCCCATACTGAGAAATGTTGGAAATTTACTCCTGACAATTGCAGACGTAAACCTTCTTCCAGATTTGGGAAAAAAGTGGTTGGAGGGAAAGTGAACTTGCAAACACTCAGATTTTCGCATGAGCAAATCTACACATGCAAATTTGCTCATGCTAAAATGCAGTTCACAAATATTTTCTAGGAGTACTATTTCTTGTCCTACTTCTGTAAATTCTTGGGAATTCACGAAAGCCGTATAGCTGCACATAATGCAAGGACATATACCATGGGTGCACTTGGGCCTTTAATTTGGTATGGCGTTGACCGTGACCTTTTGTGTTTATTAAAACTCTCTCTCTCTGTATCGGCTGGCTTCACTGTGAGTGACAGCATTCTGCTCTTTCACATGGAGCATATCTGCACACAAAGTAGTTTTGTTCAGTGCCAGTAACTACTGTGGCAGTGTGTGCTTTTGAGACCAAACACAATTTTTGCTTTTGCCAATGTTTGTTATAATAGTGAAGTCCCAGCAACCCCAACACCATTAAGGTTTTACAAAAACCATGCCAACACAAGTCACACATTGACAAAACGAATAAGCTGACCACCAATTTCAGACCTACTGGCTTTGCCAATGCTTGTTTATTTTTGTTTCCATAATCTTATTGAAACTGTTTACACTGATTTTCCACTATGAATATTTTTGGGAAGTACTAGCATGCATCAACACGTTACTAAATGATGCTGCAAAGAAATGGTACCTGAAATTTTACACTAGTTTAGCAAAATGTTTTTTTTTCCTTATTTCATTTTTTTATGAACATTTTATTTTGAAAGCAAAGAATCATCAATCTTGCTTTCAAGCTTCTGCAAATATTTGCATCAAATCAGAGAGCCTTCTGGAAACATTATACATAGCCTCATATTGCTAAACTTTGAAAACGTGTGTACACATTTTTATACTAGAACCACTGTCAGTAGTGCAGTCGGAGCTTACAACATTTACTTAGAGTGCTCACCCTAATAATAAAGGCTTTCAATTAATGAACCATAAATACACGTTTGAACAGCATTAACATATGGGCAAAAATATTACCTTAGCTGCAGACAGTGCCCATCCTTGATCTATAATGTGGTACTGCAAACTGGCAGCCAAAGGGTTTGTGCTGCAGGGGGTTGGGCCTACTTGTCCCAAGGACAAACTACACATGAAAACTTGTTGCCCTTGAACCCAAACAATATGTCCTGGGCGTCGGGCTATAGGAATTCCACATCCCTGGAGACAATGTCTTGGTCTTTGATGACACGTCAGAGAAACATAATCAGCGCTTGAGAAAGGTTCTGGAGAGATCTAAACAGCGTGGTCTCACACTGAGGAAAAGCAAATGTAAACTTTGTTGTGAGGAAATCATCTATTTAGGACACATACTGACAGCTGAAATCAGTCTGAGTAAGGAGTTGGTGGAAACCATCAAATGGTTGGCCGTCCCAGATACTAAGGGGGAATTGATTGAGTTTTTGGGGGAGGGGGAATATTATCACAAATTAATCCCTAATTTTGCAACCCGGGCATATATCATGAGAAAGCTTCTGAAAAGAAAAGGGTAAAGTATGTATGGTCTCCACAGTGTAATAGGTAATTTGATGATCTGAAAGGGGCATTGTCTGATGCTCCTTCATTGAAAAATTTCAGAACACAGGATAGATCGGCATTGGTTACGGATGCCAGTGCTAAAGGGTTAGGTGCTGTCCTAAAACATGGTGTAGGTAATAAGAGCGCACCATAATGCTTTTGTGAAGGAGCTTGAAGGGACTTGAGACTCGATACTAGGTGATTAAAAGAGAAGCTTTATGTATAGTTTGTGCTTAAAAAAAAAGTAAGAATTTGTTTATGGGGCACACCTTGGTGGTGGGAACAGACCACAAACCATTGAAAGACATTTTTTGACAGAAAGGGAATTGATGCTGTATCGAGCAGAATTTGCAAGTGGATAATCTCATTACAAGACTTTAATTTCTAAAGTGGAATAGATACCTGGGACTGAAAATTGTGCGGCAGCTTGTTTGTCAAGATTGGTGGATGTGAAAACAGAAGTGGTGGAGGAGCTGCTTGAGGAACACCAGTTTGAATTGGACGAGTTTGAGGTGTGTGAGGTTATGGAAGGTATTTTGAGTAGGGAGGAATGGAAAGATCAGGTGGCCAAGGATGAAGAATTAACATGAGTGACAGCTCTGATTGAGAAAGGGTTGGGTGAATGCAAGAATCAGACTCCACAAGAAATATTAGGAGGTAAGGAATGAGTTGTTGGCACATCATTGGTTGATGTGGAGGGGCACCAAATTGGAACATCACAAAATAAAATGATGGACGAAGTGTTGAAACGTTTCAAATCCCAGTCACAGATCTGGGTTTAATACATCGTTATTTTGCTTGCCACGTCACCCCAGTTTGGACCCAGCCATATGCAAATCAGTCTTGACCCTGTCCCCTATTGGAACAGTCCAGCCCGAACTGCCAGGCCAGGTCCTTCCTGGACTGTAAACAAGCATCCTAGGACCGGTTTCAGGGTATCACCCCTCATCAGCCAGGCTAGCTTGAATCCAGTAGTGCAGCGAGCAAGGGACTCATGTCTGGGCATGCCCTTAGCCATTTAGGGCGCACATAGCACCATCACAAAATAAAATGTGTTGAAACTTTCCAAATGCTTACCCCCAAGCACAGATCTGGGTTTAATCCCTTGTTATTTTGCTTGCCACGTCACCCCAGAATGGACCCAGCCACATGAAAGTCAGTCTTTTTTTTTTTTTTTTTTTAATATTATTTAATGTTGAAACAAAACACAAAATAGAAAAAAAAGCAGAGACATTTCTTGAAAAGTCCTTAAGCGTAACAATCCTTATGACAGTTCATTAAGTATTCTGGATGTTTCTCAGTACTATATATATATATATATATTTTTATTTTTTTTTTATCGCCCGGGATATATTGCCATCTATAATATTCTCCAATTCTCTATAAATCCGAATTCCTAAGTATTTAAAGGTGTCTGCTGCTACTTGGAATATCCATGGGCTAAAGCGCAGTGGGTCATGTAACTCGTAATCTGTAAATGAATATGCATATGATTTGTTGTCATTGATAGAGAGCCCAGACAAGGACTGGAACTTCTGAAAGACATCCGAGAGAGGTGTGTGATCGCTACTGAGGTCCCCTAAGTATAATATAATGTCATCTGCGTAGGCCGAAACAATGTGGGTTTCATTTCCTATGTGTATCCCATGTTGTGGTGCCAGTGTAAGGAGTTTGACCAGTAACGGCTCTAGAGCTAGAATAAATATTAAGGGCGAGAGCGGACAACCCCGCCTCGTACCTCGTGCCACTGCATATTGTGGTGATATGTGAGTCCCCGTGCGGGCACGTGCAGTGGGATTGGCATATAATAATGCTAACCATTTTGTATAGTAGTCTGGAAGGCCATATCTCGGAAGAGTACGAAACATATAGTTCCATTGCAGTGAGTCAAACGCCTGCCGCAAATCTAGTGATATACAGCCTTGCGTATTTGTGTGTGACGACGCTCTTGTCATCAGTTGATGCAGCCTACGAATATTTAGAGCTGTATTTCTGCCTGGTACGAATCCACATTGATCAGTGTGTATTAAAAAAGGTATAAATTGTTGTATTCTGTTAGCCAAGAGTTTACTTAGGATCTTGTAATCTGTGTTTAGCAATGATAGCAGTCTATATCCTGCTATGTCTGTACTATTTCTGCCTGGCTTCAGCAGTGAGATTACTACTGCCTGTAGTGTGGTGTTAGGTAGTGTACCAGTGTCTATTGACGCCTGATACATTATGTTAAGATGCGGAGTCAGTGCTGACATATACGTTGCGTAAAATTCTACAGGCAGTCCATCTGACCCTGGAGTTTTATTTCTAGGAAGTGCCTTGATCGCCGATTTAATTTCCGCCTCCGTTATAGGTTTGTCTAGCTCTTCCTTATGCTCCTCTAACAGTTGTGGTAGGTGGAGTTCCTCAAAAAATGTGTCATAATCACTATCAGATAGTGCAGGGGGTGCTGCATATAGCGTCTCGTAGTACGATTTAAATGCTTCGTTAATGTCAAGCTGTGTGTTGACAGTTGCCCCCTCTGGGCTGGTTATAGCTAAAATGGGAGTCGTGGTCTGTGAATTCCTTATTATCCTTGCCAGAAGTGGTCCAGCTCTGTCTGTCTCTGTATGTTGCTTTTGTGTATACAACCGGTAATCCAGTAGTCTTAAGTCCTCTAATAGTTCTGCATATCGTATATGTGCTTCTTGTAGCTCATCCTTGCTTGTATTGTCTGTCTGTGCTTTCTTTTCCAGCATGCTTAGTTTGTTTTCTAATTCTGTGAGTTTATCTATCAGGGTTGTACGTTCTCCTATTCTCGTACTAATAGCTACCCCTCTTATTAGTGCCTTGAATGCATCCCACTCCACCTGTCGTGAGCTAGCAGTGTTGGCATTTTCAGTAAAGTAGTTATTAATAGCTGTAGCTAGTGTGCTATGAAATACAGAATCTTCTAACAACGAGGGTTGTAATCGCCACGTGGGTATTGGGGTGGGTATTCTGCCCCATGTAAGGGTTATCTCCAATGGATTATGATCTGATAGTGTTTTTCCTAGGTATGTCGTGTCTATTACATTAGGGAGCAGTCTCATAGAACAGAATATCCTATCAATTCGTGTATGTAAACCGTGTGGGGGAGAGTAGAAGGAGTACTCTCTACTATCCGGATGCTTCGTTCGCCAAGCGTCTCCAATATTCCATCCCCGTGCCCAGCTCCTCAGTGCCTCTGCTTGTTTCCTACTACTTGTGCCCTGTAGGGGCGGGTGCGATCTATCCAATTCCTCATCTAGTATAGCATTAAAGTCTCCTCCCAACACCCAAGGGTAATCATCCCAATCCATCAACATCGTAGACAATGATTCTAAAAAAACATGCTGATCTACATTGGGCGCATATACACTACCCAACACTATCTGTCGTCCGTCAAGCCTACAAAGCAGGAAAACATATCTGCCATGCATGTCTGTTTTTTGTTCCAGCAGTTCAAAGGGGACACCGTTCCTTATCCAAATTGCTGCACCTCGTGCAAAAGCCGAGTAAGAGGTATGAAACAAATGCCCTCTCCATTTCTTCTGCATTTTACCTGCCTCCGTTTGTGTGAGGTGGGTTTCTTGGAGGAAAGCAATATGCACCTTCCTACGATTGAGTTGTGCTAACGCCCTGTGTCTCTTATGGATAGATCCCAACCCCCTCACATTCCAGGTCGCATATGTATATTTGTTAGACAGTGCCATGCGTCTGATATCGGCGTATTCTAGTGTGTGTCACTGACCTGCCATCGTGTAGAAAGAGAAAAGAGCATGTGTCTGAGTTCATAATAAACTTCCCCAATCCAATTCCCATACTAGGTTCCCCCAAGTAACAGTAAAGGACCAAACAATGAACAATTGTATAACCGATACACTAAAAAATATGAAACATAGTGCAGCCGCTTTTGGGGGGGTGGTGACCACCTCGCCCGTGCATCACACACTTCAGATCAACACATTTCTGCAGTCCCGGCCTGAGTCCCTATAAAGTGTAATAGAAATATGGGTGGCAGACAAAGAATCACAAGTCAACGTCTTGTATCGATATACTTATCTGTAGTAGGCCATGACCCGGAAGCAACAAGAACACCATATCAATGTCAAAGGTCATTTGCAGACTGTGGGGTCACCACGGGGAATAGTGTCAAGCTGCTCTCGGAGTCCGAGTGTTCCTCTGGGTCCTCCGATGAGCCCACGGTTTCAGCAACGGAAGTCTTGTCCTGTTCCATCAGTGTCGCCGCTGCCAGCAAGGCCTGGGTCTGACTTTCTGTAATTTGTTCCGGCGTGGGGCCCTTTTCAGGGAAAGACCCCGGGTTCCTGTACCTATCCATCTTAAATTTGCCGCCTTTGCCTTGTTGCGTTTTTCTTCCCTGGCTGTCTTGTGTTGAGTGTTGCGAAGAGTGCAGAGTTAATGTTACTTCGGCCCATTCCATTACATCCTGCGGGTTATCAAAGAACAATGCTTTTTGGTTATGGATGACCTTCAACCTCGCCGGAAACAACATGGCGTATTTTAAAATGTGTGTTTGAAGTGTCTTTTTAACCTCCCGGAACGTGTTCCGTGCTTTCTGAACAGCCATTGTGAAGTCTGGATAGATGGAGATACGTTTGTTCTCAAACTGTAGAGGCGCATTTTCTCTGGCTGCACGCAGTATTGTATCTCTGTCTTTGTAATTTAAAATCTTAGCAATAATCGGTCTGGGCGGTGCTCCAGGGCGCAGGGGTCTGGGTGGCACCCTATGCGCTCTTTCTACAGTGTACATTTGCGACAAACCCTCCTTTGCCACATGATCTCGCAGCCAGTTTTCCACAAATTGTGTAGGATTTGTCCCTTCGCTTCGTTCTGGGACACCTAGTATTCGTACGTTGTTGCGGCGTGATCTACCTTCCACATCATCCAGCTTTTCTTGTAAGTCTTTCAACTGGCGATTTACTTGTTCCAATTGAGAGGTAGTGGCTGTCTGTTGTGGTACCAGGTCATCTAACAGTATTTGATGGTTTTTGACTTTATCCGCAAGTTTGTCGTGGTCGGCCTTTAGTAGTGTGAAACTAGTGGACAATGTACCAATTTGTGATTCAATAGCAGCCCGCGATTCTCTTATTTCTTTCAGAATTAAATCCAGTTTGTCACCTCCAGGTGCCGTGGGCAGTATCATGTCTTGTTCTGAACTTTGCAGCGTATCTGCATGCATCGTGGTTTCACTGTCTCCTGTGGAGGGTAGTTCAGGTTGTTTGGTTTTCGTTCTGCCCATTGTGAATAAGAAATAAGGGAGTATTAGAAGGGGGTAGATAGGGTATGGCCGGCAACAAAGAGCTGAAATGGCCACCCGTCTTGAAAATCAGAGTGGGGTGTTTGTGCGCTTACCAGTACAAGCAATAGACTTTAGCATTTAGCGTGGAACAGACTATATGTATTCAGCGCCGTTTATAACAGAACTCAAAGGACGCCTCTGCCCAGTAATGTTAGTTGCGTTCCACCGCAGTGCATTGAGTAGTAATGCTCATAAGATTTGCCCAGTAACCAAGTCAAGGCCCCTTACATTCTAAGCAGGAAGTTAAGTAGTGCAAGTTCTCTGTAGCTCACTCGGTGTAACTGTTGAACACGACACCAATATATCTGTTTGTATTAGATTAGAATCATCGCAGGGAGCGTCGGCGTCTACCTTCGTGTAGAGAAACCAGGTGCTAGTTTATCTCCCTGAGTTCAGCATGTCCCCAGTATGTAGCCGCTTCCTCAGTTAGCCTGCAGGCTTACTTTGTCTGGGTCGCGTTGCAGGCACTTATCTGGGGGGCTTCACCTTATGCCTCCTCCTGTCTTCTGCGTTAGTCATACAGTGTCTCAAGCAGCCTTTAATAATTAATTGCCCAGCGTATTACACCATTACACAGTAGTGCGCTGTTAGTTGGGGCCGTGGTGCGTATCTCGGCAGGAGGCAAAGGGAACCCTAGGGCCTGGTCTCTACAGCTGGTCACGCCGTTTACAGCATGCGCAGCAGCCAGAGACACCGCCCTTTGCACTTGCCTGACTCCCACAATGGTTGGAGTGCTCACGACAGCCCTCGCCAGTCTCACCCCTATGGAGAACAATGCAGACTCGTACTCCGCCACTTCACTACTGGGCACACTCTGCACCAGAGGAACTGCACGCTTGTTGGGCGATATACTTCTCAAGGCCACTCCGCGCCCGGCGACATTTTAAAAGTGCGTCATCGCTTTGCAGTCCTCCGGAACAGGGTTCTGCCCCGATGGAACCCCGCAGTGCACTCCGGTAATGCCCTCAGCTGGTACAAAGTTCGCAACTGCACTTATGCTCACTTTATCGTGCCCAGTCTCCAGCCGTCTCAAGCCTGCGTCCGCAAGTTCAGGCACGGGCTCTGTCTTCAGCCTCGTATCCGCGGGCTCCGCGTCATTCGTTTCTCCTTCACCTCGCCGACTACACGATTCCTCTCGACTTCCCGACGTGCCGCTGGTGTTCCGCACCTCCGTGGCTGCATATGCTAGTTTTTGTTGTTCCTGCCACCCCTCGTTTGTAGTATGTTTGCGGGACCCAGGCCGGAGCTCCGTCTTTACTCGTCCGCCATGCTTGGCGGTTGGCCACACCCCCCCCCTCTCAGTACTATATTACATGATAACATTGAACATCACGAGGCCAAAGCCCCTATGGAACATATCAGGAACTTGTATCACAGAAAGACGTCCCCAATCACATATAGGAACTCATCATACCATCAAAGCAAGTCAGGAAATTGTATAGTAATAAGACCCAGTAGTGATCGCAAATCCCTTCGTAGCTATCTCTGTTCACCGGTCGACTCCACCGGAGCCTGCTCTTGAGCAGGGGCTGCCTCACACACGACTTCAGTTTCTTTGGTAGCCAGGTAAGTTCTGTATAAATCCCAAAAATTCTTAGGGCGATTACGTGGGGGAAGAAGTTCACTATACTTTTCAGTATGCGTGCTGCAGTATACCATGTCTCTTGACCAACAAGTGGGGGTCGGACCACAGGACCAACACATCGCCACCCTACGTCTAGCTATAAGCAGCCCCATGTCAACCAGCCTTCTGATAGATTTTGGCAAGTGTAGGGAGTATCCCAGCATCGCCAGCATCAGGTCCGGAGTTAGGGGCACCTCAGTGATATCCCCCAAGGCCTTGAAAATCAGAACCCAGAAGCTGGCAATCCCCGGGCATAACCATGCAAGGTGAAAAAAATCAGCCTGGCTGGCACCACAGCGTTCGCAATCAGAGGAATCTTTCAGCCCGTACCTATGCAATCTCTCAGGGGTGTAATACACTCTGTTCAGAAATTTGAAGTGAATCAGCCTGTGGCGGCCGTTTAGGGATATCCGTTTCGTGCTCTCGCAGCAGTACTTCCAGGTTCCATCATCTATGTCTTTCCCTATATCGGCCTGCCAAGCCAGTCTAGCTTTAGTATAATGATTAGCCCGGTAGCTCTGAGCAATTTTATACAACTTGGAGACAATCTGTGCCGACGATTCCGTTTTTATCATAAATGTAAGGGTGGCCATATCAGGCGGCTCAGCTAAGTCATTACCCAGGGTCTCCTTAAGCGATTGCCTCATTCTATGGAATTGAAATCTATTAAGCAGCGTATTATGCTGGCCCTGCGTCTTCACCCCATCCCATGTCCTCGCAACACCCTCCTCGAACACATCTCCTATCGTTGTGATGTTTATGGCGTTCAGCGCCCGGGTAACACCCCTGTCTGTGCATGCGGATAGCCAGCGACACCACTCCAGAGGAGCCAACGGGGAATATAACATGGCTCCGGCTTGCAGCTTTAGAAGGTAGTGCCAGGCAGGTACGGTCAAATTGATTGAATCCAGAATACCAGTCCTGCGATTCGGTGTATTAAATAAGATCGCTGGCAGAGGAAGCGGTGTTGCGACTACCTTCTCGATCTGGATGTGTGGTGTGTCAGCAGGGCCATGTAGCCAGTAATGAGCGTGCGCGCTTTGTGCAACCCTAATAGTACAGGTTAAGGTCCAGAGCGCCTAATCCCCCCATGTGATATGGCAGCATAAGTATGTCCCATCTGACCCGGGCGTGTTTCCCAGCCCAGGCCAGCCTGAGTAGCAGGGATGTGAGCGTTCGAAAGAAATAACTAGGGAGGACCATCTGGACATTAGAGAATAGAAACAAGAATCGGGGTAGCACAACCATCTTCATGATTGAGACCCGATAGAGGCAAACGGATCCATCGTTCTACGTCGTCTTCTAATTTACTAACTGCGACCCCATAGTTTTCTCTGAGCACCACCTCCGAATCTGTGTGAACCTTGATTCCCAGATAACGCACCGGTTCTGTCGTCCATTGCAGGGGGAATTCAGGGGCAAATTGAGTAGTGTTGGGGGTGAGTGGGAATATAATCGATTTGGTCCAATTGACCCTAAGGCCAGACATTGCACCGAACCTGACAACTTCAGTACTGGGGACAGGTTCTGTTCAGGGTCCCTAATGTAAAGCAGCATGTCGTCAGCGTATGTGGATATGACCAGCTCATACCCCGGAAAGCAGATATCTCTGTGTCTGTGGTACTCGCGCAGCGCGCAAGCCAGTGGTTCCGCTACTAGTGCCTAGAGTATCGGGGAGAGCGGGCATCCCTGCCGCGTGCCTCTAGTAATACGTATTGTATCTGTGACCATCTCGCCAATTTTTATTCTGGCAGTTGGGTTATTATAAAGGACGCCTACCATTTGTAAAAAGATACCCCCCAACCCTAGTCTCGTCAAAACGTGGTTCATAAAGGTCCATTCGACCGAGTCGAATGCCTTCTCCATGTCAAGGAACACTGCGATTGCTTGCACATCTTGCCTGGTGTGTTGAATTGCGCCAAATACTGTTCTTAAATTATATGTCAAATTTCTACTAGGGACAAATCCAGCTTGCTCAGGAGCTACGAGTAACGGAACAAGTGGAGTCAAGCGGTTCGCCAGTATTTTAGCGTATAATTTTGTGTCGACATTCAGCAGCGACAATGGGCGATATGACGCACACTCTGTTGGCAGTTTATCTGGCTTCAGAATAGCAACGATTAGTGCCTCCCTCATAGATGGTGGCATCTGACTGCTTCCGCTGATCTCCTCAAACAGCGTGCTCAGGTGTGGAATAAGTAAATATTTAAATTCCTTATAGAAGGACACCGTGAGTCCTTCAACACCTGGAGCGCTGCCTGCCCTCATCCCCGATAGCGCAGCTGTTATCTCCTCCTGTTCTAGTGGGCGCAAGAGATACTCCCGGTGTGTGTTCGTCAGCCAGGGAAGCTTGATATGCGCCAAGTAATCTAAAATCTCTGTGTCAAGTCCCTTAGTTCTAGAGGCATATAGTGTGGTGTAGTATTGCCGAAATCTGTCTGCTATTGCTGTTAGTTCCGTGATGGGTTCTCCCTGCTCATCATTGATTACTGTCACCCCTGCTGTCTCCCTACGCTTTCTCAACAGAGATGCTAGGACCGAACCTGGGCGCTCGCCCTCTCCATACGTGCAGGTCGTCGCATATTTGCCTAAATGTTTCAGTTCTGAGTCTGCTGTTTCATGGTACTCTTTTAGCAGTTCTTGTAATTCCTCCTGCACATTTTCATCAGCTTCCGAGAGGAGCCTACGTTCTAGCGTCTTTAGTTTACCTTCTAAGTCGGAGAGTCGTTTTCGCAGCGCCTGAAGGACCCCAGAGTGTTTGGCCATAGCGATGCCCCTAATGAAGATTTTGAAAGTTTCCCAAACCACTGAGAAGGTATCAACCGACCCTATATTGTGCTCAAAGAAGGTTTCTATCGCTTCTGAGATTTCCGATTTAAAAACAGAATCTAATAAGGAGTAAGGGGGGAATCGCCAAGTAAAGGGCGAGACTTGCCTGCGTGGAGTCTCCAAGACCAGCAGCACTGGAGAGTGATCCGAAAAGGTAGGAGGAAGCACCACGCAGTCTCGGACCTGTGCATACAAGCCCGCAGAGGCCAGCCAGTAGTCAATTCTAGTGTGTAGGTTGTGATATGAAGAGTAGTGGGTATATCCCCCCCTATCCGGAGATCTGGTTCTCCAGACATCGTATAAGTCCAACTGCGTCATCGCTCCAATGATTACTCGGGCAGTTGCTGAGAGACGCCTGTCCGGGCCTCCTGACCTGTCTGGTTGCGGATCTAATACGCAATTAAAGTCCCCGCCCCATAGTTGGAGAGCATTCTCATAGCTCCGCATCTTCACAATTATCGTTTCATAGAACTTGGGGTTGTCGTAATTCGGGCCATATATATTGACTACGATCAAATCCCGCCCCTTCCCGCAGCATCTCGAGATAACATATCTCCCCTCCAAGTCTGATTCTAATGGCTCCAGTCGCAGCCCTGTTTTCGGGTTAACCCAAGTGATCACGCCTCGGGCATGAGACGTGAACCCCGCTACATGAACATTACCGATCAGCCCTCTGCTGTTGAGCATTCTACTATTGATTGGCAAATGCGATTCCTGCAATAGCGCAATATCAATATTATGTCTGGTGAGGTAGGCCAGAACTTTCCTCAACTTTCTATTATCATTCAGGCCTCTTACATTCCAAATGACGATGTTGATCTTACTAGCTGGCATCAGCGCCATGTGATGAGGAGCTGTGCCATTTTGCATATATTGCCAGTGTTTGGGTGTCTCTCCGTGCTGTCGTGTAATGAAGTGATCTATTCAAGGACTGGACTGTTAACTCTGCTATGTAAGTAGAACTTGTATCATGTCTCTGGATCCCCCCTCACCCCTCCCGCGCCATGCATACCCCAACTCTGCGCTGGCGGAAAACCCCTAACAATCCCTTAGCGTCTACAAAATAATCACAGAAAACCATATCAATCAACAAACGAAAACAAAAATATTCCAATTTGTGGTTCACACACGTGGGCAGATGTTGCCTGAGCCCTGTACTTTTCTTCGCGCACCAAGTGTGTCACCTAGTCCGATCGCCATCATACATATAATGTGCTTCATACTAGCTTTGCAACAGCTGCATGGAATAACTTAAAGTTCAATTCGCAAGTCAGTCTCAGCACAACCTGTCGCACTATGCTTCATACCTTATTAATCTACTTCCTAGTGCTCCTTCAGCTGCCAAAAGCCGTTCTCCCCACATTACGTTTACGCCAACTGCTTCTCTGGGTTCACTCAGTTGTAACATTTCCCTCCTCGCCACCAGACAAAATCTTAACCGACAAGGATATGGAAACCACATTCAGTCTTGATCATCTAGGCCGCCTCCTTTAGCTCCCTCGTGGATCGGCGAGGTGTGATGATGGGCACTGTCCTTTGCCCATTCCTTCAGGGCTTTCTGCAGGATTTTAGGGTCCGTGAAAATGCGGGAACGTCCTTGTCTATTGACTCGTAGCCGTGCCGGATACAACATTGCGTAGTCCAGATTCTGTTCTCGTAATTGCTTCTTCAGTGGTGCGAATTGTCTGCGTACCTCCTGCACACGGGCCGTGAAGTCCGGATAAAGTGAAATGGCGGATCCCTCATAGTGCAGTGATTGTTTTTCTCGGGCCGCTTTCAGCGCCGAATCTCTGTCCCTGTAGTTTAACAGTTTGGCAATGATAGGCCTCGGTGCAGCTCCAGGGGGAGGTGTTGGTCCCAAAGAGCGATGCGCACGCTCTACTATAAACATTTTGGAGAATGTTTCGCGTCCCAACAATGTCTCCAATAGGTTCTCCACAAATAGCTCCATGTTGCCCACATTGGTGGACTCCGGAAGGCCAGTAATTCGTATATTGCTTCTGCGGGAGCGAGCTTCAAGATCCTCTGCCTTATCCTGTAGAGTCAACAACAATTTCCCCATTTGCTTCTGCTCTGAGTCTAATTCTGTCTGGGCTTCCACTACTTCTGTGACCCTTCGTTCCGTCATATCTTGCCGTTCCGCTTGCTTATCCATGCGTTCTGTCAAGCGGTCCATGCGTTGTGCCAAAGAGTCAATCTTGCTGTCAATAGTGGATAAGCTCTTTTGCAAACTCTTTTGCATAGCGGCCAATATGGAGCGGATATCACCTTCCGCAGATTCCGATTCATCTGCTTGCGCGTTCAGGTCCTCTTCAGTATCCTGCTCCCGTAGCTTGGATTTACGCTGCTCAAAGTTAAGCTTGGGCTGCGTCTTATCTACGTTTCCCATGGTCACTGCGGCAAGATTTCTGCTGCGCCTCCAACAACGTCCCGGTGCACTTAAATGAGCCACTGCGTCACACCGCTATGTTTCGCAATTGTTTGCCGCCGATGTTTTCACTAAGTGGTCGATACTGTGGTCACTAGCAGGCACCACGGTAATCTACCATTACTTCGCGGGCATTTCTACAAAATACTATTAGTGCGCATTTTTTAATTCGCAGGAACTTTTAGTTCACATGCTTTTACTTAGCATGCTGTTACTACACAATTACCGTTACTTCGCAAAGTGAAATACTTTGCAGACTATCCACATCGTTGTTTGGAAAAGGAGGCGCTTCCGTTTCCAAAGAACGACGTGCTGCTCTTAAGACGCTTGAAGAAGGAGAAGAGTGGATCCAAGAGTGAAGGTGAAGAGAGGGACCACGAGGGGAGAGAGGTAAGTGGGGCAGTGTATTTTTTAGGGTCGTGCAGGGGGTTGTGTTTAAGGTTTAAGGGTTGTGTTTGTGTAGTGTAATTTGGGTTTAGGGTAGTGACGGGGGTCGAGAAGGGTAGTGTTTGGGAGTAGGGACAGGACTGTGGGTCGGGGGAGGGATGTGCAGGGGGTAGTGTTTTAGGGTTTAGGGTAGTGTTGTTGTGTTTGTGTAGTGTAGGGTAGTGTTTTAGGGTTTAGGGTAGTGTCGGGGGGGCGTGCAGGGTAGTGTTTGAGTGTAGGGTGGGGAAGGGGGAGGGGCGTGCAGGGGGTAGTGAATTAGGGTTTAGGGTAGTGGTGTGGTGTTTGTGTAGTGTAGGGTAGTGTTTTAGGGTTTAGGGTAGTGTCGGGGGCGTGCAGGGTAGTGTTTGAGTGTAGGGTGCGGAATGGGGGAAGGGGGAGGGGCGTGCAGGGGGTAGTGAATTAGGGTTTAGGGTAGTGGTGTGGTGTTTGTGTAGTGTAGGGTAGTGTTTTAGGGTTTAGGGTAGTGTCGGGGGGTCGTGAAGTGTAGTGTTAGAGTGTAGGGTCCAGGCAGGGGGAAATGGGAAGGTCATGTAGGGGGTAGTGTATTAGGGTTTAGGGTAGTGTAGTGGTGTTTGAGTAGTGTAGGGTAGTGTAGTGTGTGAGGGTTTGGGTAGTGTTGAGATTTTATGGGTTAGTGAGAATGTGTAGAAATAGCAGGAGGAGGTACAATTAATTTAGGATATTTTTTATAATTCACGATTATTTAGTTAATAGCCGATTTTAAGAAAAACTCCCCCACCCTAAAGCCCTTCGCATGATTTTAGTGCGATTTTTTTTTTTTTTTTTATTAGCATAAACCACTACAGGAAAAAAACGTAGTAGTGCTATGTGTAGTAAGAGAATGCGGAATAAAAGCATTTAAAGTGCATTTCTAACCATTTGCGTTATAAATGCATGCGCAGTTAAAACTTGCGAAGTAATGGTTTATGCTAAGTAAAAACATTGCACTAAAATCGTGCGAAGTAATGGTATGCGAAGTATCGACATACATCCTGCACCATGTCTAGTTAATATCCTTTGGGAAGGAGGCCGCCCGATACCTCTTCTGGTTGGTATAAGAGCTAGCAGCACTCCAGGCACTATGGCCCCCCGCACACTCCAGCCCTGCGTCAGGCAATCCCCATTTGGCAATGGGGCCAGGTGCCCTCTGTCCCAACAGTGGCGCTACGTGTGTTCCAGCTGTTGTCCGGTTCCGAGCCCAGGGGGTTGACGTATTGCTCACCAATTACCCGCAGCGCCGCCAATATGTACCGGCTAAATGTAGTTTACCGCCGTATAGACTGTAGTCGGCCGCTATAGGGCAATGCGCTTATGCAGCACGGGTGGGTTTACTTGATGAGCTAAAGACGCACTAAGCCCAGTTCAGCGTGGCATGAAATCTGAATAATATCCCCTGCTCAGGTCCAGATTGCGTTCTAAGATGCCAGCTTGCACTGTCTGATTGCTTGGGTGTTCAAGGTCTAAAGGATATGTTGTCAATTCCTGAGAAAGTGTGAAAGCCCCTTGGGAGGATCGTGCCACCAGGAAGCGGTTGGTTGAGAGTGCGGGGGCTCGAAAAGTCTTAGGCTAGGGCTGAGCCCCCACCGCATTATTGGAGTGTCAGCAATCAGCTGATATCGAAATGAATATTGGCCGCCTCACCTCTGTTCTGCAGTGCTGGTCCTTTTAGCACATGCAGCAGCGCAACGCCCCAAAATGGCCGCGGCCGGTCTCACTGTGCTTCTTCAGGCCGTAGCATTGCTGCTAGACAGGCCGGAGAGGGAGCGAGGAGCACAAACCAGTGGGATCTGGAGTAGCCGGGCACAGCTCCTCACTCCGTTCGGCTGCACACACGGTCACAACCAGGACCAGGACCTCCCCGCAAGCGTTGTCATCAGCCCAGCAAAGAGCGTTGCTTGGCGCTCTGCGGCGGGGGCTCCGATCGCGATCACTCCGTGACGCAGCCCCGCCGCACCTCCGCAGCGGTCAGTCGCTCCCCGCAGCCTTTCGAGGTACCAGGTAGGAGGCGCTGTACTGTGGGCACCAGCACCATTGGTGTCATGTGCGTTTTCTCCTTGCAGGTTCACGTGAAGGAGGAGTGACCCCCTAGTTCTCGGCAAGCCGACTGCTTACGCCTCCGATCTGGGCTACTCGGCCTAGGGTTGGGCTTCCACGCCGGTCACCAGCTCCGATATTTGTAGGTGATCGTGGCGGGTACAAAACGGCACATTATGCTCTCGGCGCACTCATGTTCAGATGGCAGCTTGAGATCTTACGATTAGCACATCAGTCGGATAAATGAAGGATAGCTAGATGGCTCGGCGGCGCTCTCGATCTATGCCACCATCTCTGACTCAGGCAAGCTCCGCCCCCCCATGAAAATCAGTCTTGACCCTGCTCCCCTTGGGAACAGTCCAACCCGAACTGCCAGGCCAGGTCCTCCCTGGACCGGAAACAAGTATCCTAGGACCGGTTTTGGGACATCACCCCTCATCAGCCAGGCTACTTTGAATCCAGTGGTGCAGCGAGCAAAGGACCCATATCTGGGCATACCCATAGCCACTTAGGGCGCACATAGCAACATCTCAAAATAAAATGATGGACGGAGTGTTGAAACTTTTCAAACACTCACCCCCAGTCACAGATCTGGGCCTAGTCTATCGTTATTTTGCTCGCCACGTCACCCCAGTTTGGACCCCGTCATATGCAAATCAGTCTTGACCCTGCTCCCCAGGGGGGAATTGGTACAGCCCAAAGGGCTGAGCTGTAGGTTGATGAACCTGGCGCATCAGGGACACTTGGGTATCAGGAAAACTAAAGAGAGATTGAGACCGCACTTTTGGTGGCCAGGGTTTAAAAAAAACAGGTGGAACATGTAATTAGAGAGTGTATGGATTGAAGAAACAGTGACAAAGTCTGCAAAGCAAGGACACAACCTATGGTGTTGCTCAAACAGCCACAGAGGCCATGGGAGCACGTAGCCCTAGACATTTTGGGTCCAGTGACCAACCACTCCGGGTAATTCTATGTTTTGGTGTTGGTGGACCTGTTGTCTAGTTGGCCTGAGATAAAGGTTACGCAGGGCATTGAGGCGAAAAATGTAGTGCAGTTTTTTAAGGAGACTTTTGCCAGAGTGGGGATTCCAGCTTCCATTTTGACAGACAGTGGGGTACAGTTGGTATCTGGAAAAATAGAAGACCTCCTCTCACTGAGGGGTATTCTGCATAGGAAATGTGCTTTACACCACCCAGAGTCTAATGGGATGGTTAAAAGGTTCAACAAAGTGCTCAAATAAACTATACAAATAGCCAAGCAAGAAGCAAAAGAGTGGAGGGAGGAGATCCAGACAAGAGTGGAAGTATATCGCCTCACTCCACACTCAGTCATGAGTAGGGTACCCTCTGAGTTGTGTAGGGGGAGAGAGCCCAGCTCCTTGATGTGCCCTCCATGGATCAATCACATCAAGGAAAAGGATAAGGAGGGGGAGCTTGATTGGAAATGTTTCGTATAGATTCATCAAATGGTGAAATTCTGACCTAACTGTGTTTTGTTACATATAACTACACAGTGGCAACTGCGTAAAAATTACATATAATATATAATCAGTTATGTTACACCTGACAGCCTTAGGGTGGTCTTCCCCCAACTTTTCGCCTGCCTCCCTCCATTTTTCTGACTTTGTTTTTTCTGGCTTTAGGACTCTGCACACTTTACCACTGCTCACCAGTGCTAAAGTGATTGTGCTCTCTCTCCTAAACTTGGTAATATTGGTTCATCCCCAATTTACATATTTAATTAACTTATAAGTCCCTAGTTTAGCCATTTGCTGCCTTCTGCCTGTCTAGAGAAATGCATGTCTGTGGTGGGCGACAGCTAGCTATCTCAATTCCCTCTAGACCGAACACACATAAAGGAAGGATAGGTGTGCCTAAATGGTCATCTGCATGCAGATGGGCCTTCCTGAAGCAGGACTGGAGGGGGAGCTGACACTTGCATGTGAAAGGGCTAGGTCACGTCCCCACACAAAAGATTGATTATCCCCTGTAGTGTGTCTGGAGCCAGGGCAGGAAGGGAGGGCATCTGTGCACTTCAAAGCTTTCTTTGAAGTCTCCCCTACTTCCAAGGCACCATTGGGTATAAGTCCTGGACCTCTGGTACTACCAAATCAGTACACATCTGGACCTGTGGCTCTCAGCCAGGAAGAAGAAATGCTGTGCTGCTGAAAGGACTTCCACTCTGCTTGACTGCTGCTTTGCTGGACTCTTCCTTGCTGAGCTGTCCTGCTGCCTGCTGTTCCCCTGCCTGGGTAAGAAGGGCTGGACCTGCATCACTTGAAACCAGAGTGACTCCAAGAGCTTCCCGGCCTGCCTCCTGTTGCCTAAGTCTCAGGGAAACAGAAGACTTAGAACCTAGAACCCTCCTGTTACAACCCTGGGACTCAACTACTTGTGAGTCTGTCCTGGCAAGTGGTGCCACCCCAGTCCTGGGCTCTTAGAAGTGGACCTAGTGGTTTGCTCCAGTGGAGCTGACGCATCCTCTGCTGCGAGAGCAGAATTGACGCATCACCGCTGGTGTGGAAACCGGCCCGGCGCATCGCGCTCTGAACCACGCATCGCATCCGGAACCACCGCTTCAGACCAACTCATCGCCGCTTCTGCATGGAGAAGATCGATGCATCACCCCTCCAGCATGGATTAACCTGGCGCATCGCCTCTGGAACCACCACACTCTGAATCAGCTGTTCGCTCAACGGAACTGACGCATCACCGCAGTTGCGTGGAGAACTCCGGCGCAACACTCCAACTGCGTGGGGATCATCGATGCATCTCGTGCTGCAACAAGGATTTAGATACTCTTGCTCAGCAGGCCCTGCTTGCTTTCTGTATCCGGCCAGCGATCTATCGCGAGCGGACTGAACTCTTGACTTTGGCCCGGTCCAGAAAGACCAATTAACTCTTTGAGCGCTATTTGCTTCTAAGCGCTATATTTGGCATTTAATCTTTCATAATTCATATCTCGCCTTCTACTGAACTGATTTTTGACGTTTTGGCCTTGTCTTATTTATAAAATCATATTCTATTTTTCATAGTGTGGAGTCCTTTTGTGGTGTTTTCACTGTGTTGTATGAAGTGTTGCGCAAATACTTTACACATTGTCTCTTGTTGATTGCTCTGTGCCAAGCAACCAGAGGCTGAGCACAGGATAATTTAGGTTGTGTTGTGACCTACCCTGACTAGGATTGTGATTCCTCCTTGGACAGGCTGCCAACCAGAAACCCAATTTCTAACAAATTCTTTATATAGTATATTATACAGCGTATATATATATATATATATATATATATATATATATATATATACACACACACATATATACGGGGGTGGAAGGAATCCATTTTTAATGAATAGTTTGTGCAAACAGATGCGTTTCGGCAAATGCCTCTCTCGAGAAGTGACATCGAGGAAAGGCGTGTGACGAAACGCGTCTGTTTGCACAAACGATCCTTTAAAAATTGGATTCCTTCCATCCCTGTGAGTGCTGACCTTTTCTTTTGATTGGATCTGTGATACGTATCACAGATTCACCCCCATGCGGTCTAGTACTCGTCCGCGAGTGCTGTAGCCAGGGGTGCCTTGGAGCAGAGATATGTATGTATGTATGTACGTATGTATGTCTTAATCCGGCATCTCAGACCAGCTCCTTTCACACCTCCTGGTTTAATCAGCAAGCTGCACAGCTCGGAGATTTCCAAAAATCCCTTTTTATTTTTCTTCTGTTATAACATTTCAGCAACCAAAGTGCATCGTGCAGTCAAACAAAGCCTAAGCGTTTCAGCCGAACCCTTCCACATGGCCATAGAGTTGTGTTCCTAGTGTGTCTATTTAAAGGGGAAAACCCCTGATACCACCACCCAATAAAAAAACATTTGTTTGTGAGTTGACCAATGACTCTTTTGTTTATACAGCCTTTTACAATGTAAGTTTCACATCAATAACGGTTCCATTTTAGGTAAATATTTCATCTTTGGCATCAAAGTACAAAATAAGGAGTAAAGTACTCTATATAGTACTATATCCAGTTCCACTTTCTAAACACATGGTGCATACCTCTGCCAACCAGAAACCCAATTTCTAACAAATTCTTAAAGTATATTATACTGAGTGTGTGTGTATATATATATATATATATACACGATTTTCCTGATGAAGAGATCCTAAATCTGGAACTCGCAAGAAGGAAACGGACTCCAATTATTCAGTGCAATGCTGGTTTATTCAGTGCAAATGTCGCCATGACGCGTTTCGGGCTATGCAGCCCTTGATCACATGACATGACTACGCAATTTTCTCCCCTTTAAAGTGCTAGTGCATCAAACGACCAAGAAGACAGACTATCGTCCTGTCTTTAAATTTTACCGGCCATACAACACCATTTGAAATAATTTTGTGGCAATACCATATTCAAACACAATGTTGCAATGTCCTATAGTCACATTATATCTGTATAAATACATGTTGTTAAACAGTCCATTTTGAAAATCCGTTGTTTTTTTTGTAAAATCAAACACAATCACAATTTACAAAGAACAGGGTAAATATAAATATATAAATAGATATAAATATGGTATGTACAATTAAAAATTACTAGGTGTATTACGCCAATTGGAACTTAACCTTATATTAAAAATAACATACTTGCACTTTTGTGGACATTGGCTTATATCCCTGTATTGTACATAATCAAAGTACCACAAAACAATATAGCCCCAGTGGGCCAAGTCTGTTGTTCCATGTTGAAGGCATGTATTACAATAACTCGGTCGTGTGAAGAATTAAATATAAAAAGTGCTGAACTGTGCATAAGTGCTAAAACTGTTTAAAAATCAGTTTAAAGTGTAAAAAGTTAAAATTTAATAGAAAAATTTGTTTAAAAAGCAGGTATGTGCAGAGGTTTAATTAAAACTACCATCTTATTTTTGGAAGTTGTTAATTATGCGATGAGTATGTTCAATAAAGTGTCTGAGTGCATTGTATGGCTTACGTTTTAATGTTGTCTGTTCATAGCCATGTATACAAATCCTCAGTCGTATTAAGACCCCTAGGACTCTTACTGTCAAACTCTAAAATGTATTGAGTTTCCAATTTCCTAAGGTTGGCCTCCCTATTCCCACCCCGTCTGAGTGGGGGTACCGAGTCCACCACAAAATACTTCAATTCCTGTATTTGATTACTATGGACCTCTTTGAAATGGCGTGCTACAGGCTAGCTGGGATCTGAATTGATAATAGCTCTAATGTGTTGGAGAATTCTCTTGTGGACCTGCAACTTTGTACTGCCAATATAGCAGAGTCCACAAGAGCACTCCAACACATAGATAGCAAATTCGGTTTTGCAGGTCAAAAATTTAGAGATCTTAGTGGGTTCAGGTTTAAAGGGTGTGACATAAGATGTTTTATTTACACCCAATTTGCAGGCCTTACACGTTGAGCATCTTACAAAACCTTTTTGTTCCGATAACCAATTTTTGTTAAGGATTATTTCGGGGCTGCTGCTCACCAGGAAATCACTAGTTGATGGAGCTCTTCTATAGGTTATGGTGGGTTTATTAGGAAACATCTCACCTATGACGGGGTCACAGCGGATAATGTGCCAGCTTTTCCTAATGATCCGACTTATATCTTCTCTCTGTGTATTATATGTTAGTATAAGTCTGGGATTATTGGATTCATTCATTGGTTTGATTGCTTGTACATCCAATTTACAAGGGGGTTTAAATAATAAATCCTCCCTACAGAGTTCTCTTGTTTTTCTTATTGCTGCATCAACTGTTTGATTAGAATAGCCCCTGGCTAAGAAGCGCATTTTACAATCCTGTTGGGCTATATTGAGATCTTGTTCTCTGCTGCATAGTCTGCGTACCCGAAGCATTTCCCCATAGGGGATGCTATGTATTGTATGTTTTGGGTGGCAGCTAGATGCATGCAGTAAGGTATTGCCTGCCGTGGGTTTACGGTATAGTCTTGTTTCAAGATTGTTATTAATCACAAATACTTCCACATCAAGAAAGTAGACAGAGTGTTCACTGATATTGTACGTGAGATGCAGGTTAATATCATTAGTGTTAAGGTTAGTGATGAAATTAACTGCACTTTCTTTGTTTCCTCGCCAAATCAAAAACAAATCATCAATGTATCTGACCCACTTAATCACATGGTCAGAAAATATTTTGCCATATAAGCCTTTTACAATCATTTCCTCCCACCACCCCATATGGAGGCAGGCATAACTTGGAGAAAAGCTTTGCCCCCATAGCCACTCCTCTAGTTTGCTGGTAAATTTGGGTTTGGAAGAGGAAATAGTTGTTATTCAGGCAGAATTCAGTTAGATTGATGATCATTTTGTTGTGATTATAAAACTGAATTGCTCGTTTGTCTAAAAATATTTGAGCGCCCTAATACCATCTCTATGGTGTATGCTGGTGTACAAATTTGATACATCTATGGTTATCAACAGATAGTCATCACACCATTGACATTCATGTATCTGTTTCAAAAAGTCTGTGGTATCTTGTATAAAGGAAGGTAAGGCTCTGACATGTTCCTGTAAGAAAAAGTCAATATATATGGATACATTTTCCAACAGGCTCTTTTTCGCGGAAATGATGGGTCTTCCCGGAGGCTTGTTGATGTTTTTATGTATTTTGGGAATGAAATAAATTACGGGCGTGATCGGAAAATCATTTTTTAAAAATGTATGTTCATCTTGATTTAACAGGCCCGCACTTTTCCATGCCAACAGTCTTTTGAATAATTCATTTTGTGCTGTTAAAGTTGTTAACTTGTTACTAAGTTTGTAGCATGTCCGATCATTTAATTGTCCAAGTGCTTCCTCCATATACAATTTCTTGGGCCAGAGCACCACATTACCTCCTTTATCGGAATTTCTTATGACCAACGAGTCATTTGTTTTTAATTTTTTTATTATTTGATGATATTGGTGCTGACACGCTTTTTGATGTTTAGTTGTAGCCTGAGTTTTGTAATTCAGTTTTTTGATTTCAGTCACAATTGCATCATTGAATGAGTCGATTGAGTCCCTTGGTGAAATCGGGATAAAAGTAGACTTAGGTTTAAATCCCGTGTTTATGGTAGCATTGACTTCTATACATTGATTAGCGAGGATTTGCTCTGTGGTTGGTGCCTCTTCCGCTGAGGAATCTTCACTTTGTAAAGCTTGTATGTCACACAGAAGGTCTACATCAGAAACTGTTAAAGGGTTGATTGTATTTTGTACCAAAATGTCTGATGTCAGGTTTGGTGGTTTTGCTTGTCTTGAATTGTAAAACTTTCTAAGTTTCAGTTTCCTTATATATTTATAAATATCCACCCTGGTCTGTGTGTACTCAAAATTAGATTCAGGACAATATGAGAGTCCCAACGTGAGGAGCTGTTGTTCTGCTTCCTTAAAACGACATCTGAGAGGTTAATTATTGTATTCACATTTTGTATGGCTTGATTTACTTGGGCCTCCAGACCCTTTTTGCTTGATTCTTGTTGTTGGGACGCTGAGTTTCGTTGTCGCCTTGCTCGGCGTCTTTCCCGGCGTTTTGCATTCCTCCTTTGCCTCCTCTGATATTTGTAGTCCGTGGGCGCAATGTCGAGCGCCGCTCCTCCTGTAAAAACCTAATTCCTGTGCAAGGGTATGTTTAGGTTTCTGTATTTTCAAGCCTTCCCTAGAACTGCACTTTGCTCAGCTTCCGATTCACTGTCGATCGCCGAGCTTAGATCCGACATAGATGATACTGTCAGACCCTCATTGCTTGGTCCTGCTCGGTTGTCTCTGTCTGTAGTGAATCTTACTGCTTTGGGGGTGGCTTTGACTTTGTAATATTTACGCGCAAATGTGAATATTTGCCCCTCTCGTAGTCGTTTTTATCTCGTTGGAATTTAAAAGTTTTTCGCTTTTTAATTATATCCTCCTCTTTTTGAGCCGCACCAACATTTCCTCTCTCATTTTGGATGTTACGGTAGTGTTCTCTAACAGTGCAATTTGCTCGTTAATTTTATCAATTTTGTTCTGTAACACCACTCTGTCACTACCTGCATACTTGATGAGGATTATCATAAGGTTTTTGGATGCTTCTAAATTGCTCTCTGCCCACTCATGCAACATATTGGGGCCCGGATTGTCATAACTCGGGGCAAGCATGATTCGAAGACCTCGTGGAATCCTGCCCACTTCTAAGTATTTTGACAACGATTTGTGCTCCCACCATTTTGCTTGTTCTGTTTTCATTAGCTTCTCAAGTTGTTTGTAGAGTTCTTTTATATTGGAAGGTTGTCTTGTTGCTCCTACGTTCAAATCTTGCGTTTGTGTAACTGAACTGGGAGTTTCTGTGAACATATCATCGGCCGCCTCCTCCCTGCATCGTAGCATATCGGCTGACATTTTGAATGCACTTGTTAACTATTAGCGCGAATAACACTGGTTATGTTTTTTGGTTATATATATGATCCAACAAAACAACGAAACGGGGCACACACCTTAGCAGTTTAAATGGTTTTAATTCAACAAAAGCTCTCCTCCTCCCTACGCGTTTCGAACTTCACGTTCTTGGTCACGGTCACGGTAGTATATATATATAATACGTGTACAGCAGGGGCGGCTGGTGACATTTGAAAGTGGTAGGGCGTAAAAGTTTTCTATGAGTGCCCGGAGGCGAGCGAGTGTAGCTAGCGAGTCCAGCCACCATATTGTGGGGTTCGGGGAGATTTGGGGGGAAAAAGAGCAGGCAAATGGTGCATTTAAGTAAATTTGAGGAAGCAAGAGAGTTGATAAAGCACCGCGCCTGCACGTGGGGCAGAAGTAGGTTTGTGCAGAATTAAAGGACAGCTGACAGTTAATAGAACACCTTAACTGCCCCTGAAAGCTTTCGGGCAAACTCTGCCACGCCCAGTGCGGGCAGCGAGGATGGTCCGGCCGGATCCCGGTTCTGACAGCTTTGATAGAACCGGATCCGGGATCCTATTGGAACCCGTGAAATGTGCAGAATTTCTCCGGGTGTCATTTGCTGACACTGGGGCACATTCAGCAGCGCCTGCACCGTATCTGATTTCCGTTCTCAGCAGCAACCTGCAGGCTCCAAAGCCACGTTTTCTTATTCGTATAGTGTAAAACAGGCTTGCACACAAAAAAAATCTTAGCTTTGAAATGAAAAAATAAAGAGAATTAAAAAACATGAAATCAGCCCATTCTGAAAACTGCCAAGTGTTGCCTTATACACCTAATGAGGGTTTCTCTTTCAAGTATATCCCTAGAAACGTTTCTGTAAGCCTGAATACATTTGGGCCTCCATGAAGAAAACTGTAAATTACAGGCACACTCGACAACGTCACCGCACTGGCTTATGCTTGAGGAGTGAGTAAAATATAACGTCTTCTTTATCTGCAAAAGAACCGAAAGGCAAAAAAGGGTTTAGTTGTTTATACACACTACTTTAAGTCTGTAGAAGATACATTGAAGAAACCAGGAGGCTCCATCTCTGAAAAATATACCAAACGAACCGTGGCACACTTTCCAAAGCTCTCTTGTTTCATATCGCAGATGTACAGCTCCCCTCCTTAGTCACAATGGGAATGGGTTCTGGAAGGGGTTGTATTCAAGGCTGGTTAAAGTAGCTCCACGTGTTAATGCGCCTGCTCCGCCAGAACTTTCACTGCCTACCAGAGAATTGGGATTCAAATTGGGATATTTCAGGATGAGGCATAGATGAGGCTTTTTCATTTAGGGGTTAGACGGGCGGCTTAGCGGGTAATTTATATCTGTAATGCCGAGAGTTACTAAATTGAGGCGGTTACGTTTGCAAACTACAAATGGATGTTTCTATTAACGACTAAATCGACTGCATAATCGAGTATAATTACTCTTTTCGGCTACAAAATGAACCCATTTACACGAGTTACTATTACGAATTACTAGTAGTTTTTACATTATTTTTTTCAGACACCAACATGACAGTTTCATTATGTTGGGAAGGAAACTGCAGTTATATGACGAATTATGAAATGCATAATGTGATGTGATTTAAACATAAATAGTATGCTTTCGTTAGATTTTTGATTATTGTTCAAGAAAAATTCTGATACTATATTGAGCATCAGCGAAAATAGATAGGCTCCCGGTAACCTGGTAGTGCAGCTAGTCTGGTGTTTTTTTGTCTGCTGCCATTGTCCACAGCCGTCAGCTATATACGAGAGACCCTTCCTCTGCGGGATCAATACATTGCACCAACCCCGCTCTCATGCTGCAGTTTGTGGAAGGAGGCGGAATGGTCTCCTAGCGATTATCGCAGACCTCTTACCTGGGGCTTTGCAGTTTACTATCACACAGGGGGCTGGCTGGCGAACCCCACGTAGCGTGGAGAGGAAGATGCCTGGCCCTCATGGGGGGTGAATGACTGGGACCATGGGGATCAGTCCAGGAGTCTGAGTCTACCGTCCCCGCTCACAACACGTGAAGCCTGAGCTCCGGGAGGTCACAGGATCAACGAGCAGAGGGAGGTACGGCTGCCAGGGCTACGGTTGGGCTGGTTTCTGAACCACACAATTAGAAGCCCAAAGCACAAGGACCCCAATGTATTGGGCTTTGTGAATGCTGCACAGCTAGTCCGGGGTGAACCAAATTTGAATTTCGGATTCATGAATCCCTTCTGAGTATCGTGGTCTTTTCTCTCTGTCCACCCAGCTCCCCATTCCTTTCTCTGCACACTCTCTCCTCTCACCCACATCCCTCTACCTTTCTAGGTCTCTGTCCACCCAGCTCCCCTTTCCTGGCTCTACATTCTCTCTCCTCTCACCCACCACTCTCTACTAGACTGATGATATCTATATTCTATGAGCGAGAAAGAAGCACCCATTCCTTGCACACAAGGGAACGCGCGGGCATCTTGAAAGCAAAACAGGCTTGTTTAAGTGGAAAAACACGATGTGCATGTGGCTGGAATTAAAGGTGCATGCTTTTTTAAGCTACCTACATCATTATCATATGAAATCTCTTTATTTATTTCATAACTACACTTTCACAATTGCTTTATCAACTCTCTTGCTTCCTCAAATTTACTTAAATGCACCATTTGCCTGCTCTTTTTCCCCCCAAATCTCCCCGAACCCCACAATATGGTGGCTGGACTCGCTAGCTACACTCGCTCGCCTCCGGGCACTCATAGAAAACTTTTACGCCCTACCACTTTCAAATGTCACCAGCCGCCCCTGCCCACGTGTTTTATTTAAAGCTGCAGGCTTATTCCTTGTAAATACTGCCCGGGAAAGGCCAAAAGCCCTAACAATAACGCGGGTTATTTCCATCGGCGCTGAGTCCACAAAGGGCAGGTGGAAGTCTGTGCAGTCTGCGGCGTTCAGTCCGGTGTCCATTAAATGCACTTTAAATCCCGCTGATGCGCCTTGAAGTATTGCACGTAAACACAGCGCTGTGTAGTTTATGGCCCAACAGCAGTCACTCCTATGTATGATGTAAATGCAGCGCTCACGGATTCTGGGTTTTAAATACTGAAATATCCTAACAGTTTGCTGTTGAGTCCACAATATCTGCTGTATCTGGGGATTTCAGTCTCTCCCCTTCTTTGTGTTTCTAATAACTTATTTTATTACCATTGCCCAAAATCAATACTTTGGCAATAATGTAAATGTTGGAAGAGGTAACAAATCGTAAGGTCATCTGTTTATGGGGCACTCAGCGCACCGAAGACCCCTATGTACTAAACATAACCCTATGGTCGCGGCTCGCGGGGGGGGGGGGTTTCGCGCGGGGGTGGGGGAGTTAAGTTTTAAAATAATTAAAAGAAATCCTTAATCCTACCTGAGCAGCAGGTCTGCCGTCCGCGCTGCCTCGGGTCCGTTGGCGCCTACAGCCCCTCTAAGCCAATCATGGCGCTGCCAGCAGCGCCAGGATTGGGTTAGGGCACGGTTAGTACTCGCCCGCCTGCCCATTAGGAGACCGAGGTTTGAGCCTTTGCTCAACCCTCGCTCTCCTAATGGGCATGCGCAAGCAAGTGCAAACACAAGTGAGCATGACTGGGCACGGCGCGAAAATTCGCTGCCCTTCCCCACTCATGCGCACTTGTGCTGCTGCCCCTGGTCCGTCTGACAATCATGTCAGTCAACATGACGCCGGACCGCCCACCCCCTTCAGACTCTGACTGACATGATTGTCAGTTCTCCCTCGGCGTCTTTGATTCAGTTTACTTAAGTTCAAAGACGCCGAGGGAGCTGCGGGCTCCGCCCGAATGGACGCACCGCGCCTGGTGTACAGTGATCTTTTTACAGTGTAATGTTTTAATTCAGCCGTTTTATTGCGTGATACAAATTACATGTTTTGTGTCATTTATTTAGTCTTATGAATGTACTATTGCTTGTGCGTCGACATTAACATTCATATTTGATATTTGCAGGCCAACATATCTTCTTTAACTGAAACAAACATTGGCAATGCCAGTAGAACCTGGCATTAAAACATATATCTTGCAGTCAAGTCAATTAATGTTTGTTAATGGTTATTTCAGGTATTTAACCGATAAAACTGAGCAAAAAATATAAAAGCTATTTCTTAAAAATGAGCTTCTACCTAACGAAATAAATAAAAGTATTTATACACTGGACATAATTACCGCAGTTAAAAATCGTAGTATAGAATTGGTTATTCTAAAATATATCAGGAATAAAGAAGTACGATAAAGTGCTGAGTATGTTTTCAACCACAATTATAATCATACACCCACTATGTAAAGGATTAAGAAACCTCAGTGTATGAGAGCCAAATATTTGCATCTAATCATCCAGGCAAAAATGTACGTGGGGGTGGCGGGGATAGTGAAGACCAAAGGAGAAGATGTGTTAACTATGTGAAACACATCCAAATATCTCTTTATGCACATTTCAAAAGACTAGGGTGAACCATTTTGTGGCGTGCTTGTGGTGGAGAAGACAACATAACGGTAAACAGCAGATTTTCAGACCTGCTTTGATCAAATACTATTTGTAGCCAGCCTAAAATGCCCAAATAATCATATTCATTAACGCATTCCAAGCTAAATTTATCCGAATAGTGTGTTTAAAACTTTTCAGCAGATCAAAATTGATAGATTTCATCTTTCCAGTATCAACTATGAGCCCTCTGTTCTCACAGAAATCAGAAAAACTAAGAGATTTTGAAGCTCATCGCAGTCTTGGAAATTAGCAGAGTATCCTCCATGAATAATAACTTGCAGAGCTTCTTCCTGGCTAAACTGCAGTGTCCTGCTCCTGTCCTATAAGATAGTCAATACCACCATTTATGGAGAGAGTAAACATAGTTCTTGTTAAACCGCACTGTTGACAAACTCCTTTATTAGTATGTATGGGTGCAATTGTTTCTCTGTTTGAGCCCCATCCGACTTCAGCATAATTTGTAAAGTAAAGGCCGGAGATAATATTTAAGAAACTTGATGGAATGCCTAGATCAAGAATTTCTTTCCGCAGTGCATGGTGGAACACAGTGTTGAAAGTTGATTTAAGATCAATAAAGGCCACACCCAAAGCCACTTCTGTAATAGAGAAAAACTTTTAAGTGGATAATACAAGCATTTGCAATGCAATGGGACTCGCATTTAGGAGAATTCGCGCTACTGGCATTGTAAATGGCAATCACTGAAACTCTCACAAATGCGAGACCTTTTGCGTTGCAAATATTTTTTTTGTTGTCAAAGCCCCCATGCTGCACTTTCAAGTGCATGAAGGCCACGCCCTTTTCTTTAAAAAAGCTGTGTCTAACAAAAGCTGCGTGGCTGCTATTAAAGTGAAACTGCAGCATGGGGGCTTTTACAAAAAAAAAAAAAACTTCTGTTTGTCAAACAAATGCTTTTTTTTTGTAAAAGCGCCCATGCCGCGGTTTCACTTTATTAGCGGCCGCGCACCTTTCCTTAGACACAGATCTTCTAAAGAAAGTGGCGCGGCCTATGCACGTAAAAGTGCGGCATGGGGGCTTTGACAACAAAAAAATATTTGCAGTGCAATAGGTCTTGCATTTGTGAGAGTTTACGCTATTGGCATTTACAATGCCAATAGCTCAAACACTCCTAAATGCGAGACCTATGGTATTGCAAAGAAGCGGCTGCCATTGTCCCGGCTGCTTGGAAAGTGAAAGCACACATGATGCGCTGAATGTAAGGAAAGCACATCATGCCTGCAGTAGAGCAACACCCATTAAAGAAAATAGTGCTTACAGACTAAATAAAACATACCGTGTACAACAGAACTAAAAGGACCAGTCCTCATGGGAGGTTTCAAATGAAGACAAGGCGGTACTAAGGAGGGACTAACAAGATGATTTAGGAATTAAAAGCCAACATTTACAAAGGACAATGACACAAGCCAATGAAAAATATGGTCAGAGAGTGGGTGGAACTTCAAATCCCTAACTGAATACAGCATGCCTCGCAGAGCAGCGCACGTGTGGCTAGGCTCGGCCTAAAAAAGCAGGAGTAATGAAGAAGTGAAGGGGCGAAAGGTACCTTGACCTGGCATGGGTAGATGTACTAGGGTATAGGCAGGGGAATATCTACTAGTGTGTGGGTATTGGTAGGGTTACTTGTGTGGAAGCAGGGTTTGCGGTACAAGGGTATCTGAAGGGATGGAGGTACTAAAGTTGAGGCATGTTAAGAGGCACCAGTGCCTAGGTACGGGTAAAGATAGGAGGGTGCAGGCAAGGGTAGATGTTCGATTGTACAGGAGGGTAGAGGTATGTGTGCAAGGTAGAGGTACTGGGGTATAGATGGAGTAGAGGTACTGCAGCGATATATTATGAGGGAATAGTTTGTGGTACTTGAATCTAAAGAGGGGTAGCATATGTGATCAACATATATGAAAGATAATGGGGAGAAACCTGTCTGAGTACTGGAAGAGCAGTGAAGAGAAGAGAGAAAGGGGGAGAAGGATGAGTAGGGCTTCCTCACTCACAAAAAAGGGAGGAAAGGCCAAGAAGGGAACCTGTGTTACCTCTCTACAAAGGGAAACAAGAAATCTATGTGATCTTGGAAACAGACTGCAGAGAACTTTTTCAACACGCAGAGCATCCACCAAGATGGAGTTCATGTCCGGAAATGCCATTCATGTGGACACATTTGAAAAAACTATTTAGTGGAGAAAATGTTTCCATAAAAGTTTTTAAGTGTGATTTTTCTCCAGAATTACATACACCGATGGAGGCTTGTAAAAGGCAAGTCACTCCTGAGATGTTTTATGAAGCCCCATATGTTTAGGTGTTGTAGGAACTGGCAAGGGCTGAGCTATTTTTTTGAAGGATCGTAGTTTGACTGGTTGATGGAGGAGGTGAGCCACTCATGAGATTTTATCTGAACCACCATGGGTCTGATTGTTGGGAGAACAGGCAGGTACTGAGTTGTTCTTTGAAGGATGGAAGTTTGGAAGGTTGGTGGAGGGGGTGAGACACTCATGAGAAGTTTCCTAAAGCCCCAAAGGTTTGGGTGTTGGAGGTCCAGGCATCTTCTAAGTTGTTTTCTGAGGATGGTAGTTCTTGGCCCTGTGGAGTTCGGTGAAAGTGGAGTTGTTTTCTTAGGCCTAGTTTGCTGGTGTTGCTTTTGGCATTAGACATCCAGAGGATTAAGATATTCCCATGCTTCCGTTACTGAGTTGGTAAATTTGAAAACATAGAGTTTGTCGAGGGAAGGGAAGATTTGGGTATCAGATGAACTCATTTTCTGTGAGTCGTCAAAAGTGTTCTTCCCAGCAAGACTAGTGCTTCAGAAAGGAGCTCGATAAGTGATCAATGGCCGACCTTATGGAATTTCAGAACCTGACAAAGAAAAAGCGCTTTCAGGTCCTTTGCACCGAAGCACCTTCATCATCTGCGATTGAAGCTCAAGAATTCCATGTTGGTAGAGTCTTGCAAATCATTCATCTTAGCCAGTGCTGCCCAATAAGATGCCAACCTAGCCAGGAAGGAATCATTTAATATTCTACACTCCCGCCAATAAATCAGGGGAAATCCAGTCTAGAGGGAAGTGTCTCTATTTACATATATGTGTCCTCTCTGTATGTTTTGGGCAGCCTAGGCACATATGTCAGATGCTGAAGAAGCAGTCAGTGAGTTAAAGTGGCCTGGTTTTAGAACGCGGGCGTGATTGGTGGAAATGGAGCTCGTGGGTGAACCGCATGAGAGGAGACACTACCACGTTAAATTAAAAACTATCCGGAACATACATCATCATCAACAACATAATAATAGATAGTCCTATTCATATTAGTAGTAGTGGCATTATTATTATTATTATTATAGGTATTATTATTATTATTACTTTCATTATTATAAGTAGTAGTCGTAATACCGTTGTAGTAGTAGTATCAGTATTATTATTAATGTTATTATTGCCAAGATAATAATAATAACAATAATAATAATATAATACTCATAATTCATCGCAGCACACATGATTCCCCAGAGTTCACGTGCTGTTTCCCTATCGTAGAAATGATCACATACACTTTACAGTGAGTTAACCAGAATGACAGCTCCCGGAGACAGCTCAGTGGGCTTTGTCGATGGTTTTTACTGCAGAGATATGTGTCCGCAGCCTGTAGACCGCAGAATCAACGCTCCTGTGGCTCGGGGTATTATCCTTTCAAGGTCAATAACATGAATCCTATGGGGGTGGCAGCAAACGCTACGTACTAAAGAGGCTGATATCCGCCGAGTGACCGCAAACACATGAACAATGTGCGAGGGCCCCGTCTTACTGGCTCTTCTTGCAACCTATATTTTCCTGATGTCATCAGAATAATTATCTAGGCGAAGATTCTTTTTTTTGGAGGTGGGGGCGCGAAATGTAAAACATTTCCATAGCAAACTCCAGGTAACTACTGGAAATCAAAGATAACTCGGTGTGTGTATGCACTTGCTGCAAAGACCTGTGTGTGAACCTCAAGTCACGGGTACAACTCTGTGGGTGGGACAGACACAGCTTTCGTTGTTAGGATATCGATAAAAGGAGCTTCAATGAACTGAGCTATAGTAACACCTGTTATTTACGGTGCTTCGAAGCCGCGCGGCTAGGAGCAGGCGCTATGTTACCCGCTCACGATTACTTCGCTGCTTGCTTCTGAGGCCAGATTCAGGGTGTAGCGCGTGCTGAGTAGGCGCTCTGCTCTCTCGTCTTAGGGTCACCATGAGGATTCACTGGCTGATGTTTTTTGTTTTGTTTATTTGTAGCAGAGGAGCAATGGCACAGCAATCGTGTCATAGGCAACACTACTGCCAAGGAAAACAGGCTTAAATGCCCCCTAGTCGGATAAGAGTCATAATAAGGGTGGGCCACTCACCCCATGGGCCTCGGTGCCACTGCACCTGCTACAGCATTGAGGGTTCCGCAAGCCCTGCAGGCGAGTTAATTGCAGAGGGGCGTTTGCCCTTGCCAGGCAGCCCAGCCTCATAAGACGCTCGACGCCCCTGGCACTGCTTCATTTTAAGGTGAGGAAGGGGATTCGTGATCAAAGAAATAAATGTATCAAAAGTCACACCTTGTTTTACACAGTATTTGCTGCATTATGCTCTGTTGTTGCAAATAACAGCTGAACAGGTTACCCACCTTAATGGCACTCATTCTGTCGACCCCAAAATTTGAAAGGCCAGGTCATCCGCAGAGAGAATCCGAACCTGTGACGTTCATTTGGACACATAGCACGTGCACACAAACATACACTGTAGCCTCATTAATCTCATATTTAGAAGGTTCATTTACTGAGCGAAACAAACACACGTCTCTCCGTCATGGAGCAGTAGTGAAACCAGGCATCCTGCACACACAGACATGCGCGCCCGTAGTTTCGATTTGCACAGCAGGTACAGTAGCACCAGGGCCCAGAGGCTTGAGAGGCCCACCAAATCCTGAAAATTATTGTAAACATCCGCCACACGGCCCACTTCCTTTCTTGCACTAGCGCCCATGGTGCACTGACTGATCACGCACACGCTCGTGCACGTACACACTATAGTTTAAACAAGTATTTGCAATGCAATAGGACTCCCATTTACGTGAGACCTATTGCATTGCAAAAGGGAGTGCGGGAGGGCGAAAAGGCAGGGACAGTGGGAGTGCGGGCGGGGGTGCGAGAAGACACGGACAACTGGAGTGCGGGGGAGGGGGAAGAAGGCACGGGCAACGGGAGTGCGGGGGAGGGGGAAGAAGGCACGGGCAACGGGAGTGCGGGCGGGGGAGGGGGTGAGAAGGCAAAAAAAATAGTGCTCTAAATAACACGTCTGTACAGTGTAACACTCGAAGTAAAGGGGCCAATAGCTATGGGAGGGTACAAATGACGACATGGCATAATAAGGCGGGACTAACAAGCCTCATAATCAATCAGAAGACAGAATTTACGAAGGACAAACACAGAAGCTAATGAAAAATATGGGCGGAGAGTGAGGGCAGCTTGTCTTCCCATACTCTACTACTGCATGCCTCGCAGGGCGAGCAGCGCTTGCACGCTGCCGCTAAAGCTCGACCTAAAAAACCAAAACACTATCAATTTTGAATGTCAGTCAAATGAATAGATCTTTAATTACCTGGGTCACTACGGCTGCCCTTTTAATAAGTTGGAACAATTAACTCACCCTGCCAAGTGTGTGGGATAGGTGCACCTCATGCTGTTCCATTTGATAAGCATTGAATGTATGGGCCCTGAGTTTCCGAATCTGATTTAAAGAGATCCGGCTGGAATTGTCTATCCCTGGTGATTTACCCATTTTTTGAGATGATATACCAATTATGCCTTAATCTATGAAAAAGTACACGAAACTCATCAAGAACCATAAGACAGGCTTAGATTTGTCGCTATTATGCCCAAAGTACTACCACTACACAATGAGTTATTTAATACGACCATTAATCAGATTATTATATCAGGAGTTTTAACTAGAAGCAAGCTTCCATGAGACACAGTGTGCCAGAATGCTGCTCTGTCATTTAGTTTAATAGTAGATAGTAAAGCTTCCCATTGGTTTATGTCCTACTTTTCTTTCTTCGATTTTAGTAGTGACTTCTATGACTTTGTGCTGCCTGATTTCCCTTTATTTCTCTCAGGCAGTGGATATCCAAGCAACATCAAGTATGATGTATGGCTTTTTGGACATTCATGTCACCTATGGTTTTAAAGAGATAATCTTTGTGTTTCTGAAACATTCACTCATGCATCTTCATGAGGGAGGAGTCTGTTGGGGTTTTTAGTATAGTTAACTCCTGCAAAGGAGACACCGTATTGTACATGTATGCCAATCTGATTATATTCCGTTTAACCCTCTTGCAGTTGATTGAGAGGCTTACTAGGGCATGGTTAGAGAAGGGTGTGATCTTGAAATGTTCTTATTTTAGTGAACCAGTGGTTCAAGGTCAAAATCAGTAATAATGTGCCAATCACTTACGTGAAACAAACTATAGTCAGTATAACTCCACCATCTTTCATTCTTGAAGGTGGACCTTGTTGGAGTATCTGAGGTAGTTTGATTATTACATGCACAAAGAGCAGGTCCCACAGAAAGAGAGGCCAGTTGAAAAGCATTTGTTTGTTCACTTCAGTCAGGGTGTAAGAAGTTCAGAAATACCCCAGATTTCATCTTCTTCACTTTGGATGTCTTTTAGTAATGTGATTAGTTCAAATGTGAGATTAAAGCGTCTGGAAACCATGATGAAATTCAGCAGCCTTCTTAGTGAACAAGAAGAGTACTGTAATGGTTGGAGGCTCTTTTGACTTATTCGTGACCCAATTATGTATGTTACACAGTGACAGTGCGGTCCCAGTTGGGAACGCAACTGATAAATTCTGGAAGTCGAATGGGGATGAGATTTAGAAATAGTAATTCTATAAACTATGCATATCTTAATCCAGACAAAGAGTTTACCTAAAGGGTGGGCTTTATCAGATGAAAGGGCTTCAATGCTATAGTTAGAAAATTCATTAACAATGACAGTTGAAGTCTCCAGATATGTACAGATATGCATATCAGACAATACCACCCAATTGCAATCCAGCAATTTGGATTTGAGCCCTGCTGTGTTACATGACAAAATCTTTAATGCTTGAGCAAAATAAGATTCGCTATCTTGACATGTTATGAGGTGGGGAGTGCAGGGGCAATTGTTAGATTTATGAGTCAGTCTAACTCCTCGAGATCAGAAAGAGCTTCCTCTTTCATATGAGCCAGAAGTGGCTTAAGGTTCTTCTCTTCTTTATTGATGTGCTTTAAAGTAACAGGGATCAAACATAATGGAGGCTTAGCAGTTGATTCTGAGGCCGGTTCATATTGCATTTGAATGTTGGATCTGCTTGATTGAGTGTCTCTCACTCTGGATTACAGACATTAGTCTCAGTGCAATCTTTGGATTGAGATTCAGTTTGGACTTTCCCTACAAAGGTGATATCAGATCTAATTACTGAATAACAGTATCTAACACTTCGTATCCAATGGCTCACCATATTGGTCAGTGAGTTTCAATCTTCAGCAGCTCCATGAGTTAGTTTAAGGACCCCTAGCATATAAATTAAATTCTCCTCTTACTTTTAATATTGCCTATCTAATACGTAGGGCTTCCTAGATGTATAGTGTCACTCCATCATTTGCCTAGACTCTGCAGTTTGCCTATTGGCATAGATGGAATCTGTTTTGCTATCTTCTGAAAGGGGCCCTTGATGGAATGGAACTGTATAAAAGAATGGTTTGCTGTAGGATCATAAGTCGGCATCGTAAGTGTGCATCAGCCTATTGTGGTCCCTTCCCATACCTGCCTGATCATGAAGATGAGAATTCCTCTTAACTTCTTCCCTGGGGTACTTACTAATCTTTGCAATATGATTCCCCAGCACCTTAGTTGAATTTCCTGCAGTGATTCCCATGGGTTTACAGGAATAGCCATGAGGCTCTCTGTGTTCCTAATCATTTATCCTTTGACTTCTCACTGCCATGAGTAGCTCCTGCTTAGTGGATGCATTTTCTAATGTAATGGAGATGTCTTCCTTAACCATATGAGGGTCGCTTAATTTATCTCGTGACATAGGGATCAACTAATTAGCTAGAATACATATCAAATGTAAAATGTATTGCGGTTGAGTTAATTTCCTTTGTCCACAGGTTCTAGAGCACCTCTAGTTCATTCAGTGATAGAGCCTTAGCTGAACAGCCAGGGGTGGGGGATATAAGAACTTAAGGAGCATCAATTGGGGTGGTTGGTGCCAAAAGGAATTCCACTTCTTATAATGTAGTCATTTTACTTAATTGTTCTCCCATGTAAGTGGATGATTTTTTGGCAATTATCTGCCACAGTATTTTGTTCTCCTTTTCTCTTCCCTCATTCTTATTACTACAGAGTTCTTTCTCATTAAAATTAAGAAATATTAGAAGTAATAAAACTAATCATAATATTAAAACTAAACAAAAAAGCATTTATCGCATACAAATGTGCATGAAAACTGCATAAAAGTAATACACTGTCCCAGAAAGTAGGCAGCGGTCAATGTATGAAGTAGTCTTAATCAAATAACGTTTTTAAGTACTATCAACAATTAGTAAGAAACAGAGATTTAGGAAGTTACATGAGGCTTAGCTATGGTGAGAACACCATCTGGTTGAGGAGCTGCACTTAGTCCAAGTGCCCCACCACCCAACAGCTTAATTTTAGCCTGTAATAGTTAGAGAGTGAACAGTAGAAATGGGCAGCAGGCAATGAAAAACAAGAGCAAAACTTTAGGACCTCCCCCAAAAGCATAAATACCTTGTTATCTTCTTACTGGCATCAATCTGTGCCGCCAAGAAGGGTGGCCCAGTCTAGCATCCTCCAGGCTCTAGCAGGCACAAATGGACCGGACCTTGGCCAAGGCTTTGCACAAGCTGCGTCCGGGCAGCGGGGGTGGCTGGCTCTCAAAATAGGGCACTGTAGTCATTAGATGGAGACAAGGCGTTGCACGTTTTTGGACACTCCAAGCAATTAAGACCCCCTTTGTCTTCAGTCATGGTTTTTCCAAGGTCCCCATGCACTCATTACCAGTAACGTGTCCCACACAGAGGGGTGCTCCATATAGGGTGCTGTAGTCAGTAGGTGGGGCCAAGGAGTCACACATTGTGGGGATTCTGGGCTGTTGAGTCCCCTGATGTTTTCAAAGATGCTGCTTCAGAGTGCCCCTCGCACTCATCTCCAAGAAAGTCTCCCATGCAGCAGGGATGGCTGGTGCTCCTTATAGGGTGCTGTAGTGGGTAGGCGGGCCAAGGAGTCACACATTGTGGGGACTCAGGGCTATTGAGTCCCCTGATGTTTTCAGTGATGCTTCTTCAGAGGTCCCTCTGCTCTCAGCGCAAGAAAAATCTCCCAGAAGTCACTGAGATACGACAAACAATTATGCATTTATACGGGTACTCCACCCACCCTGCACTTAGACAGGCATACCGGTCACCTCTCAATCAGAGAGGCACCGGTCACATGGGCACCCTGTTGTATGGCTAGATTTCTTGCGCTGGTGACAGGGCCCATTTGAAGGCTATCCAGTTTTACACAAGGATTTCTAAGGGCAAGCAAGGTGACATATTTACAAGAGCCCCTTACATGCCCTCGATGTTGCATCCAGTGGCCACGTTATTCTCGTGCTGTTTGCGTCTGGTTTCCCCAGTGCTGACCACCTGCTGCCAGGCCACCTCGTGCTGTATCCAGGCTATGGAGCAACAGACTCCCATCCCTTCTGTGCCTTGCACATGTCTACTCCGCTTCAGGGCTCGGTTATCTAGACACAAACAAACATTGTCAATGCCAATCTGACGCACTTTGCTCTATAGGAAAGGAAGGGCTTGAGAATATGTTAGTGACTTTTTCCAAGTTTTTATTAGTAATAATGCAAATTTTATGTTACTGTATATACGCTGCATTTTTTAGTAAGTTAAGGTGTTGAAGTTAGTAACATTTGTAACCTCTATTTCTCTATGTAAAATTTGTTTTTGCACTTTCTCAAGGCCTCCGTTGACCCTGTGTTGTCTCCCAAAGAGCTGACAAAAATATTTTTTTCTGTAAACAGGAAGGGGGTATCCCAACAAATAATATTCCTGTTAAATTATATCTGCAGTGCTTAATTTGAGCCGGTTGTAGCCGTGGGATCCAGAGACTCTCATTTTCTGGGACTGGCACTTATTTTTCATCTAGCCAAGAAACAAGGGCGGGTTCACCAATTGGGGTGAAGGCCACCTCTACTGGTTGAAAAGAAAAATGTCTTTTCTTGTGTCCCCTCACTCACCCAGGGTTGCCCCTAGGTGACATGCTTCATCATTGGGGCCATTATTAATGCACACCTATTCAGTCCCAAGGCAGACCGCATCTTCATGAAGATGCGGTCTGCCTTGGGACTGAATAGGTCGTATTGACGGAGGGTTGCTGAGCACAGGTTTCTACAGGCCCCTCCACCCAGACAGACCATGAGGCGCACTTTTGCCAAAAAATAATTACTACGTGTTCAGAAGCAACCGTATGTATATATTTTTCACAATGCTCACACAATAGGTGTGCATTAATAATTTTTCACTTCAATTTATTATAGGTCCGCACGGAGTGGTACACAAAGGGCTGGTCCCTTTGTTGTCCTGAAGAAAAGGTTTAGGGATACCTTGAAACATGTTGACATAATACAAGGGACTATAATTACATAAGTTACATTTCCTTTTATTAACCCCCTTTTTATCCCTACCAACTAGGAGCAGGAATAAAACAATAGCTCACTAGTTAGGAAGATTTTTAAAACATCACTTACACCACTCCCCTACACTGCACAATACATAGCCTCACAAGGTAAGTGCTCCTAAATAAATCCGCAAGTCGCAGCACGCCCCAATCAGTAGATTTTTGGGATGGCCCCAATGATGAAGCATGTCACCTAGGGGCAACCCTGGGTGAGTGAGGGGACACAAGAAAAGAAATTTTTCTTTTCAACCAGTAGAGGTGGCCTTCACCCCAATTGGTGAACCCGCCCTTGTTTCTTGGCTAGGTTCTTTTGATCCGTCACCTACGGATTTTTTTGATGTATTCTGATCACACAGGAAGGTGAGCCTAGCCCAATCCTCCTCCTCCCCCTTTTTTCTGATTGACTTATTTTTCATCTTCAGAGATTAACGAGAGCAAGAAAAGGAAAACATCAAAGTGGAAAACCAGAGGAAGAGAAAGACTGGAAAGCCGTCACAAAACAAGAAATTAGGAACCTGCAAGAGAAGCAAGGAGTGTCTGGTAGTTGATTAAAGAGGCATAATGGGGAATTATTACAATGCAGCCTTGGTTATTCGGCGCTCCGACATTTAATTTCACCGGCCGCAGAGTTCTGAGCAGAGCTTTGCCCACCGGCATTCATTCTTTTACAAATTAAGCACTGGATATCTGTGACATTTTCTAGAAGGGCAGAGGCATATCTATCTGAAGTGATACGAGTATTGAAATATACACTAAATCTACATGTCTTTCAGCACCAATGATTGTGCCTGAGCTGTACATGACAGTTGTATTATTCTAGCTACTTTTTAAGCCGCAAAGTTATTCTCTGGTGATAACTATTTTGAGGTGGTAAGGATAATTCCCCATTGCTGGAGTTGTCAGAGCAGTATTAAGGCAATTGATTTGTCCTGAAAGGGCTTTTCTGCCTCTAACCGTCCTGCTTTGCCCACTCCCTTGGCTCCTGCCATAAGGTTTGTGATTCATGCATAGTGAGGGTACGACTAGATTGAGATCTCAAAACAGCGTTGGAAGCTTTTTTTCAAATTCTGAAATTGTAGTATGGAAGCATAGTGTTCAAGCCCGACAGTTTCCAAGGAAGCTAAGGGAGTTTGTCTCCCCAAGAAAATGTTTGACGAAACGGGGCTAGGTAGTTCATTTTACTCTACAGTTTTGCAAATGTTCAGCCAGAAAACAGTAGGTTTTACAGCTAGTTTTCAATGAGAACTAATGAAATGTTTCAATTGGCCCACCAGATAAGTCTGTTCTACTCATTATAATAATCAAATGTCACAATAAAGAAAAGTTATTTCAAGCTTCTTAAACCTAGCATCTCTGGCGTGTTATTTCCCTGTCCTTTCTGCTTCTGACCTCCTGTTTTTGACTGTGTGCTGTATTTAGTTTTTTGCTGGTTTTAGAACTCTGGGCACTTTACCACTGCTGATCAGTGCTAAAGTGCAAGTGCTCCCTGTGTAAATTGTGATTGGTTATCCATGATTGTCATATTTGATTTACTGGTAAGTCCATAGTAAAATGCACTGCATGTGGCCAGGGCCTGTAAATCAAATGCTACTAGTGGGCCTGCAGCACTAATTGTGCCACCCACATGAGTAGCCCTGCAACCATGTCTCAGGCCTGCTCCTGCAGTGTCTGTATGTGTAGATTCAAACTGCCATGTCGACCTGGCAAGTGCACCCCTGGCCAGGCCCAAACGTTCCCTTTTACTACATGTAAGGCACCCCTAAGGTAGGCCCAAGGTAGCCCCATGGGCAGGGTGCAGTGTACGGGAAAGGTTGAACATGTGCTGGTGTGTTTTACATGTCCTGATAGTGAAATACCGCCAATTTCATTTTTCACTATTGCAAGGACTATCTCTCCCATAGGTTATCAATGGAGCAGTCGTGTAACATTTTACAAGAGTAACTTCCAGTTGGGAAGAGATGGGGATTTAGAGTTTGGGGTCCCTGAACTCACAATTTAAAACTACATCTTTTAGTGAAGTTGGTTTTTAGATTGCATGTTTGAAACGCCACTTTTAGAATATGGGCATATTCTTGCTTTACCATTCTTTGCCTCTGCCTGCCTGTGGAATCCACGTCTGGTTTAGACTGACAGTTGGGCTGTTTGTGCATTCATTGTAAACAGTCACACAAAGGGAGCTGAAGTGTGCCCTGAATATCCTGATGGCCCATCACCAGGCTGATGGATCGTCCTTAGCTAGAGGGGTGGGAGGAGTTGTCAGTGACACCTGTCCTGTCCTTACCCAAAGCTGTCTCCACCCCCCTGTAGTGTGTCTGGAGCCAGGCCAGTGAAAGGCAGGGTCTTGTGCACTACAAAGACTTTCCTTTGAAGTTCGCCTACTTCAAAGGTAGAAACTGGTATAAGTACTGGAGCTGTGACACCATAACTTCAGAACACATCTGGACTAAGAGGAGATTCTGGCAAGAAGAAGAGCTGGAGAAGCTGTAGGAAGGCAACTGCCACTCTTCTTGTTGCTGTGTTGTGTTGGCCTACTCCTTGCTGCTTCTGTCTTGGGCAAAGAAAGGACTGGACTTTGCTTTCTGTATCTCCAAGGGCTTGTGTGAGCTTGCCTCCTGTTACAAGTCTCAGGGCCATCAAAGACTTCATCTGCAGCCCCGGAACTCCTCTGCTTGGAGTTCTGACCTGCCAAGTGGTGCCAATTCCAGTTCTGGGCCATTGGAGGTGGTTCTGCTGCAAAGGACTGAAGAAAATCCACGCATCGACCTCCAGCCCCTGTTTTTCCTGACGCAGCACTTCCGTGCAGTTGAAAAACCAATGCATCACCGCGGTGCAGCCGAAGAACCGACGCATCACCTGCCATGCCCAAGTCCCGAACACTGTGTCACCGACGTCCGTTGCTCCTGCTCTACTCTGGCCCTGCTGTGCGGCTGAAGAAATCAGCACAGCGCCTGTTTCCCCACCACCGCATCGACCCAGCTCGTCTGGATTTCCGACGCATCGCATCTGTGCATCAAGTTCTTCATCGACATTGCCCAGCAGTAAGGAACTGAGGCCGCGTGTCCGGAAACCGACTCATCACCTCCCCTGACAATGAGGAACCGACGCATCACCACCCCTGACAGTAAGGAACCAACACATCACCTCCCCTGTGCTACAGTAAGGAACCGACGCATCACCTGCCCTGGGAGTAAGGAACTGATGCATTGCTTTGTTTTTCCGGCGCCTCACCTCCCATGCACCTGTTTTCGTCTTTGATTTTGACGCATCGCAGGTACTTTGTGATAAAAGTGACACATCCATAGTTTCCTATGGACTGAACTGTTTTGAACCTTTTAAAAATGATATCTTGATTTGTGTATGTTGGATTTTTGTCGTTTTGGTCTTATTTTACTCAGATAAATATTGGTTATTTTTCTAAACTGGTGTGGTGTCCTTTTGTAGTGTTTTCACTTTATTACTGTGTGTATTTGTACACATACTTTACTCATTGCCTCTGAGATAAGCCTAACTGCTCGTGCCAAACTACCAAGATGGTAAGCAGGGGTTATCTTGGGTGTGTAACCCCTTAACCTGACTAGAATAAGGGTCCCTACTTGGACAGGGTGCACGCCACGGCCAACTAGAGACCACCATTTCTAACAAAGCTCATGTTCTTCATAGTAGAATTATCCACCAAAATAAATAGTGCCAGAACCCGAGGTTTCACATTACGTTTTGTGCAAACAGCACTATAACCAGTCCTCTATCCATGGTGCCCCATAATGTAAAAAACTGTCTGCCCATGTTTTGTAATGCGACAGTATGTAAAGCACTATGGCGAAGCCAGCTCCCCACTGCACCAGCATAAAGCATCACATTCAGGGCAGCCTGAACATTGTCCCCTACATTAGGCAGTTTTCACAAGGCACTAATGCATAAAGGTGTGGAGTTAGGTCAGACATTTTCCAGAAAATTATGTTATGTTACCAAAGCCAGACCAGCACTGCTCCAGTAATATTGGGACTATATTTGCTGTGCTATGTTGCTTTACACAATGGGGCAATGTGCATATTAACCTGGCTATGCTGCTTTCTACACAGGGCCACTGTGTATTCACCATAGGCAGTTCTGTAGTCATATTGACTTAATAAGCAAAGCAGCATTGTCAACTCAGTAAAAAAAAAAAAGTGATTCGTATCAACAACAAATACCTGTCCATTCATCCCAAATGGTAGTCCAACTACTAAGAAATGTAGGGGGGTAAACCAAAGACAACGATTTGTGAACTTTCGAAAAGTGCTGTTGTCACAGATGACAAAGGCCTGTGTGGAAGGGGAATATTATTTCTATCACAAACTAGATCAGTCGGTGCCTGCCACTTACTAATAAGTGTGTCTGCCGTTTGCACCAATATATTCAAAGGCCAATACGCAGAATCAGGGATGTGTGAGTCCAAAAGTATGGGGGCTGTTAGGCAAATAAAGAAAAGATTCGCAAGGCAATATCCAGTCAAATTCACATGGATTTTTTCAAAATGTAAAAATCATTGCAGAAAGCAAATGGTACTTAACCATCTTAAATCGGTGTCAATGTGGTTCATAAATAAAGAGAAAAAAATCGAACTGTATAGTCAGATAACAGCCGGAAAAGAGAAATGCCTTCATAGAAGCAAACAAAGAGTCTTGAAGTCTAAATTAACAAAGCAAACTGTCATTGAGTCTGTCTTCGTGGAATAAAGGAAAAAGTCTGGCACACATCCCAGAAAATTCACCTTTATAGTTTCAGAGAAGTAGGAAATCATGCTCTCTCAACATTGCGTGAGGTGGTTTAATGGGGTGATCTAATGAAGTTACATGACCTAAACCAATCATCATCACAGAAATTGTGTTACATAAAGCAGGCTACTTTAGGGACCATCTAACTTATTAAGAAATAATGTTGACGTTTAGCCTACAGATGAGTGAAATGTAATTGCACTATTGAAGCAACCTAAGAATAAGCCATTTAACATGAATGGGCAATACAGATGTGGCTGCAGACAGCAACAGCCTTGATTATTGCAAGATACAAGAACATCTCCGAAATGACTTCCTCCGAAGGCACACATTTTGTTGCAGTGTGAGAACACAGCAGCACGAAATGAATCCCATTTGGACCATTTTGTAAAATGGAAAAATACAGAAGAGGAAAAGAAATATGCATGCAGGAAACGTGTTTGTGCAACTTTTAAAAGCCATGTTTCCTCATCTGTCAGTGCAAAGAGGCACAGGCCTAATACATTTATTTTGTGCCCTAGTTATGGTAACTTAAAATCAAGTAAATTAACATGACTTTCTAATTAATAAAAAATACTGTCAGTGAAAGGACAGAAGGTTCCCGGAAAAAATGTATATTTAGAAATTGCCATAGCACTAATCATTATGTCAACACACTCCGAGAATGAAAACAGCAGATACATTACTCAGTCTATTTTCAAGTCAGAAAAGTCAGGGTGGGAGTGCAAAACTATGCAACAGATGCTGTAAAGTCGCCTGGTGCTGTAGGTATTGCTGATAACACCAACAAACACAACATGTGCAGGATATTGTAATTAAAAGTGCATTCTGTACACCTGCATGTACAGTGCTACAAGTATGTGCAAAGACCGGTTGAGTGGTAAGTTAGCACTGAAATGTGGCACCTCCCTCCTAATGAGGAGATTAACACACTTTCAGGAGGTGAAAGGCCGGTGATGGACAGCGTCCGTGAAGAAGGCGTTAAGCATGATTGGAAGAACTGTTGTGAAAAGAGTTAGGGACACTGCACCAAAAGTCAGTCGGCAAATACATGCAAGCCTTAACAGGAAGAAAAAAATCCGGGTATGTATTACATATAATGGAGATGGAGTTTAGTTTCAGTACAATAACACCACGCTTGTAGAAGCACAGCACAATTACTTGTATGATTTGCTGTGCTTCGAGGGTGCCGCTTCATAGAGCTCTGTGTGAGAAAGAATTCACAGTTAATGAACGTCTTCTGATTTTACCCTGCACCTAGCTCCTCACCATGCTAACTTCTTATTTATCAGCACAGACTCAGCGTGCACCACCCCACCACCTCGCTCACTGCATGCCTTGTAGATGCAGACAATACGCGTATAATCTGCATCTTGGGTGAGAGTACATACAGCATGTTGGAGCTGCAGCCAACAGAGGACTGGTAGTGCATTCTGCAAAGTCCTTCACCCTTTCCGAGCATCTTGTTATTTTTTTTGATTTCTAATGCGCAGGAATCACCCAGGGAGGGGTATCTCGTAGCAACCAAGAGACAAAGGCAACATCAATTGCTAAATCAGAACAAAGCTGTCTTAAGTACTTTCCTAAAGAAACGGTGATCCGCACAAGTTCGAATATGATTTGTTCCAGTAATGCGAAGCCAAGTAACTTAAGACCTGCCACCTGATTGGATCTTTTTGATGTGAGGAATAATTAACAATGCTTTATCACCAGATCTAAAGAGTCTAGGAGGGCAATAGTGGCTAAGCTTTGAAGAGAAGTAACAAGGGCCATTTTCAGTTAGGGTTCTATGTGTAGGGCAACACATTTCTAAAATGATTCTCTTCCGAACCGGAAGCCAATGTAAGTTACACAGTAGGGGAGCAGATGCAGCTCCTGATGGCTGATTGCAAATGAGGCGTGCAGCGGTGTTTTGCACCACTTGTAGATTATTAATAACTTCTCATTTGCCGAAGCCAACAGTATGTTACAATAACCCAAACGGCTAATTACAATTACGCTACGATACACAAATTGTGTAGGCTGTCTGGAACCTCTCACAGATCAGTTTAGGAAGACTCAAAGTAGTACAGTCAGGTGCGCATTCACCACCTCTTACCAAGTAAACTCTGTGACCTCGGAGTGGACACGTGTATGAGGACATCATGTGACTCAGCAGTTGCCGGTGGAGATTGGGTCATCAGTCACAAGCAGGGTGCCTGGGTGTTCTACATTCTGGCTGTCATTGAACAGCAAGTTAGCTGCTTTCAGAGTGGAATTGACTTGACATCCATCTCTAAACACAGTCTTCTGAGCTTGCACCCTACTGGGAAATGCCCCTCTGTCACAGCAGGCCAGTTCTGTGTTTGGCTCAGGACAGGACTCTAGAAGGTTGAGAGCACTGGATCCCATCCAGGACACCCTAAAGCAGCCGACCTGCGTAGAGAACTTGCAGGTTCCCCCCTGCTTCCACCTCCTAACCAGCACAACAGGGAGAAACAATCTTAGGTGGAGAGGTGTGGTGCAGCGGCCAGGGCAGCTGACTTCGGAGCACAGGGTTCACGGTTCGATCCCGGCTCTGGCGGCAGCTCAGCTCAGCACCATGTGACTCTGGGCAATAGCTCACTTAATTTCCACTCCGGCCCCCAGCGCCTTGAGACCCGTAAGGGTGAGTAGCTGTGCTATATAAAAACGGACTTACTTACTTACAATCTTATGCCAAGGGCTGGGTGGAGCCGGACCATCTAGACAGGCAAGCGGTCACTATGGGACATCAAGCTTTTCTTTTCTCTCCAGGACTGCAGCCGGGGGGCGGCCTGAAGTGACGACAGGGAAGAAAGGCAGAGAAAAATGGGGAGGCAGGGAAGCAAGGACATCCTCAACATTGGAGAGACTGAACAGGCAAGCAAACATGGGCAGCCCAGTAGCATTGTGAAGCCGCCGGACCCTTAAAACATAGATTAAAACAATGTTGAATCAAAAAAATGGTGTGCCTGTCAGAGATGTGTTCGACACAATAGAAACAATGTGGGGGGGCTTGGGAAATATTAAAAACAAATATCAAATATAAGGACAGTCAAACTAAAAAGCTCCAATTGAAGAGACACACAGAATACATGCTGAAAGAAAACGAGGTATCACAAGTACTAGATTGAAATCGGCAACACAGCCATCGAATGAGAAAGGAGAAAGTGAATGGCAAAGTATGGAATACAATGTTGCCTGCAACAGACAGCAAAAGCGGTCTGTAGAGAGACAGCAAAAAAAAAACCTCCAGGCTACGCAGGGAATGTTATGGGTGCTTTCCAGCAACAAAATAAACCAATCAATGGAAATAACAAGCATTGGAAATGCAATAGGTCTCGCATTTGTTTGAGTTAGAGCCTTTGGCATTGTAAATGGCGATGTATTTTACTTATGTGTAATGGAGTGTATGTTTGCGGTGTGTAGTGGAATTATGTGGATTGGATTGTAATAGTTGTGGAGCAGCTTGAAGCATAAGAAGAGTTAGGAGGAGAAGAGCAGTGTGAAGCAAAAGGAAGGAGAGTGAGGAGCAGAAGAGTAGGGCAAGGGACAAGGAAGGAGAGTGAGGAGGAGAGCAGCGTGAGGCACAAGTACGGAGAGTGAGAAGAGCAGTGTGAGGCACAAGGAAGGAGTGTGAAAAGAGAAGCGTGAGGCTCAAGGACGGAGAGTGAGGAGAAGAGCAACTTGAGGCACAAGGATGGAGAGTGAGGAGGAGAAGAAAACGTCTCAAACAGTCATGCGCCATTGAGTCACAGTTTGTATTCCTGCGGTAACGTCAAACATTGCATTTATGCGGTAACATCAAACATTGTGTTTATGCGGTGACATCAAACTTAAGCCTCACTTCTATAATATCTGCCGGGTCCAGTTTCTTTGCAGAATCCCTGTGCCGCCGACAGAAGTGTAAACATATCTCAGTTTCTCCTGCACTTTCAACACTTAATTACACGTGTACACACAAGGAGAGGGGGAGTTCACAAGAAATGCTAATGCACGTGGGTTTTCCCCCTCGGTGAATGCATTTATCACCCCCCTGGGTATTAGCAGCGCCGGCTTCCGGGCTGGAGAAGGGGACTCGGGCCCGGGTCGTGTAATCGGCACAAGGTATAGATTATTAGGCCTCCCTGGCGACTAATTGACTAATGTTGGTGTAAGAAGCCAAGAGAAAGTGCAACCTTAATGTTACTTTCCTATAACAATACTTTAAAAAACGCAGAGTCCGTCAGATTGCTGCCCTCGCATCATAGGATCTCCGTAACCTAGAAAGTATATACAATCTTTCGTGTTTACATTTATTAAATCGGTATGAGATCGGGGAACTGAACCAAAAGCCTTTGGATCTAGAGAGGAGGGAGCACGAGGCTCGGGGATCAGGTAAACACGGGGGGGCTGGTGTCGGGAATGAAAACTCTGCAGCCAGTATAGCTGTTAGCCGGAAAAGCACTTGATGGTAGGGCTTCGGCTCTGCATAAAGTGGTAGAGCACATTAAGGCTACAAGGGAGAGAGGTGCAAAGCCTGGTGCAAATGGTAGTGGGTCGAAACTGGTAAAAGGAGAGAGAACTTTATGTGGGGGGGGTTGTCCGTAGAGTGGCAGGTGGCACACACCTGCAATGACACCGGGAGATGTGCTCGGCGGGCTGACGTGCTAGGGTAAAGGCGGCTGCAGAAGCACTCACGGGGTCCCAGCTGGCACAGATACACTAATGAGGGTCGCAGGGAAGCTGTCCTGGCTGGTTCATGACCATGCCATGTGTCAGTAACGTTCACTCCTTTATCGGCTGGTGCAAGGTACTGGCATGACAAGGTCTCAGGGGAGTGTGTATGCATGGAAGGGCTGAGATGTATGTACCCAGGGTCAAAAGAGAATACAAGCATTAGAAGGACTGAGGGCCCCCGGTGGTAATTAAAGACAAAAGTGAGCCCCAGATCCAAGTGTGCTGTAGACACATATGTGACCTCATGCTCCCAGGAGAGTGTTTAATTTGATGTACGGACTGGTATGTGCCCAGGGTCCGCAGTGGCACGCTATGCATACAGAACATGCGCTTTAGGCATGCCTTGAAGGGCCGTGAGTCGCCGTGATAGAAGCATCAACGGATGCTCACGAGTCCCTATGCACACCGGAGATCTCAGACGAGTGGGTATGTAAAGCTAGGCGTGCCCCTGCAACGGTAGCAGCAGACCCTCCATAAGACTATGACTAAGGGCGGGGGGGGGCTCTGTCGGTCAGGGCAGAGATGCTTACAAGTTCCGAAGCTGGTAGAGAGCTTGCTGGAATGTTAGGGTACCAGTGGTGCGTGTGTGCACAGAACGGCTCTAGTGTGCTCAGAGTCCGTAGCGGCACACTGTACGCACCAGACCGCATACTTTGGACGATTACACGATAAAATAGAGACCGAAGGAAACAGACAGCCCAGCAGTGAGAGAGAAGGGAGCGAAGGCAGGAGAGGGACGCGGAGGAAGGCAATAAACTGCATAAAGCAGAGTAAGGAGTCGGGAAAACTGCAGAAATAGGTGCGAGGGGGGATCAAAGTGTGGAGGAGATGGAGGCCTGGTGGGAGGGATTGAAGGGGCCTAGAAAATGTACAGAGGAGTGGAGATGACAAGGCGAGGCCGGGAAAGGTGGAGGGAGAGAAAAAACACAAGCGCGGCTGAAGCGTACCGCGTACAAGTTTAAAATTAAGACAGCGCCCGGGAGAGAAAAAACACAAGCGCGGCCGAGGCGGACCGCGTACGAGTTTAAAATTAAGACAGCGCCCGACTTGCAGGCGTTTGTGCAGGGGGGGGGGTAGGAACAAAGCCTGACGAGCAGCGAGGGACGGAAACTGGTGGTCAGGAGAGAACACGGGACTGACAGAAAAACATAGTGCCTACTGACTAATGAAGCCCACTGTATAACGCCGCAAGTGAAAGATCCAGTCTGCATGGGCCGTCCAAGAAGGAGACAGGGCGGTAACGAAAAAGCCTCATTCTGAATTACGACCCAGCGTTTAGCATAAACAGTGACGCCAGCCAATCAAAAAGATGGGCGTGGCTTCAAGTCCCCTTCTTAAAGTGTATCAATGACAATAAGCCTCGCAGAGCGAGGAGCGCATGCGCGCTCTACGCTAGGTCTGCAAGACCTAAAAACAGACTGTGCAGCTTGAAATAGAAAAATTGTCCCTGAATTTGTTTGATTAGAGAGAAATAAAATATAAACAACACATGTGAGAAAATGACCCTTGTTATGTGGTTGTCCTGATTTCATTTCTGAATTTTATTGCTGGTGTTTACTCTGCACACTTTGACCAAGCTGTTCAGTGTTTAGCACATGTTGGCAGACCCTTAAAACATGCATAAATTGGTTAATCCCTGGTTGGTATATTTAACTTTTCTTTAAGGCTATAGCATATTGTGCATGTTTGCAATGGCCATCTTTTGTGTGGTGTACCCCAAGATGTTTGCACTAAGTCTTTCTTTTGACTGTAGAACTCTGCGCTCTTTACTGCTGCAACCCAGTGGTGGGATGTCTGTGCTTTCTATTTTAACATGATGACATTGGCATAGCCCTAATTGGCATATTTAACTTACCTATAAGTCCTTAGTATATGGTACAAAGTGTACCCAGGGCCTTTAAGTTTATTATCACTAATGGACTGTAGCACCCATTATGCCACCTACCGCTGTGATAGTGCAGACATGATTGCAGGCCTACCATTTGTAGCCTGGTTGAAGCAGTTATAAACTGCGTATTGGACCTTTCAATATATCATCCTTTCAAAGTCCTAAACCTTCCCTTTAATTATTGCTAAGTAGGCCTTACTGCCCATAAGGCAGGATTCATGGTATTTAAAAGTAGATCATGTAAAAGTTTAATGTTAAACATGTCCTTACAGTGAAAAGTCCCTAAAATCTATTTTCACTTTGGTAAGGCTGACTGTTGACTTGGTTACATTATTACCTGACTGTTGACTTGGTTACATTATTACTTTTAACCATGCTAATTTCACTTTGGAAGCAGCTAGAAATATAATTTAAGGAGTCTTTTTAATTAGTATTTCAAAACCCATTTAACAGTAATATTGAATTTGCAAAAACTGTTGAGGAAACAGCACCTTTAGAAAGTTATCTTTTCCCTTACTAAAGCCTATGGAAGCCCCTTTGCATTTGAGCTCCCACTTCTACAAGCCAGTATTTAGCATTAGAAAAGGTGTGAACAAACTCTGAACTTGTTCCCAGGACAGTGACAAAAGGCCTTGGAGGTGGGGAAGTATAGTTGTGCCCATGACAGGATGGCTTGTGGGCTGGGCCTAGGAACTTGATTAACTTCAAAGAGGCCTACTGTGTCACAAGCAGATGTAGCTACCACCCAGACTTGCACCCCTCTTTTGTTTCCCCATCCAGACTGGCCCCAGTCACTGTGGGCCTCTTGTTATCACAGTGTCAAATCCTGCTGGAGTGTCAAGACCTGCCTGACAGGTTTGCTGGAGTTTTACATATCACACTTGGGGTGCACTTCAAAGGGTGAGAACCGGATGCCAAAAGTATCCACTGTCTGGTTGCAGATGAAACCTGCTTTTTTCTGCTATACTTCTGTCTCTGGGTTGGTTAGGGGTACAGGGACTTCCTCAAACTGGATTTAATGTGGGATGTGGGAGGACTCTCGGATTACCATAGTACACACCCCACAGACACCCCTAGCCATCAGAGCCCAAATGTAAAGTGGCCAAAGGCTGCGGCCATCTTGAAAATGCCCAAATAGGGTAGGGTTCGCCCTGGGATACTTTACCCCTTTGGGGGGGAAGCTCCGGGGGGGGGGCATTACCATCCACAAGCTCATGCTGGGCATAAATATGGCATTTCCAGGCACCCACTTCAGTACACTTCTGGACTTGCGGTCTGAGACCATCGAGTCTACAAGACTGGACCTGCACTCCTTCGTGCACCCAGGACAAAGAAGTGTCCTCCAAGGGCCTTATATAAGGCTGACCTACTGTTGTATTGTTCAATCTACAGGAATACAACTTGCTTCAAGAGGCCTTTCCTGCAACTGCACAGCTGATCGGTGGCAAGTACAGCTTGACTGGACGCTGCTTGACACCGTGTTAGTCTCTAGGTGTCTCCCCAGTGGTCCTAGAGGGCTTTTGAAGTGTTCTCTTGTGGCACTTTGGGATGTAAAGAGCTAAAGTAAACAAAGAAAATTTTTGACCAGGATAAACCTGGTTATCGTGTCTGACCCACACTTTATCGCGGTCAGTGCCAAATTGTGCCTAGGTCCTGCTCTACCAAGACCATTGACTATCATTGCCATTTTGTGCTTCTTGGCACTATTTCTACTAAAAAGTTTACAAATTCGTATCTCCTGTTCCCTTATTAGATTCTTGTCACTATGGTGTCATTTAGTTTAAAACATTCTACTTCATTATTCTTTTTAATTTTGTATTTTTTATTGTTAGCATTTTGACATTATTAATGTTTTAGTACTCTATAAATACTTTACACATTGCTGTAAGTTAAGCCTGTTTGTTCTGTACCATAGCTACCAGGGGATTGAGCGAGCTTCTTTTAATTTAGTGACTCTGAGGATTGTGATTATTACTTGAGGTGAGTACTTACCCCCTTAACTAATACTCCAATTTCTTACAATGCAGAAATACACCCATGGGATGAAAAGTTAAATGTCACCTCTGGACTGCAGCATTTATAGTGCCATCCAGTGGTATGACAAGAAAAATATGGCTTCAGACCTACTATTGTAGCCTGAATGCTGCACTTTAAACCTGTAGGATGACCTATTAAACTCTTTTTGACAGGTAAAAACCTCCCTTTTAAATATTAGTAAATGTCCATTTTGTAGGCCTTGTAACCCACAAGGTAAGGTGCATGATATTTAAATGTGGGACAAGTAGAAAATGAATGTTAGTATGTCCCTAAAGTGACAATGTCCAAATAAATATTTTCATTGTGGCAGGTCTAGCTGTCCTCTGTAGATAACCAGAGTACACATTAAAATACTAATACTGCTAACTTGGGGGAAAAAACAGTTAGAAAGAAAAAAAAGTAAGCTACTATTTTTAATAGTTATTAAAAAACAATTGTTGGACTTGGCCCTGCAAACTCACCCCCTAAACTTGGTGCCTTCCCCCCTCATGCTTTCTGAATCTGTTTTTGTTGGCTTTTAGGACTCTGCGCTCTTTACCACTGCTAACCAGTGCTAACGTGCCTGTGCTCTCTCCTTTTAACGTGGTAAAATTGGCTTACACCAAACTGCCACATTTAATGTATTCATAAGTCCCTAATAAAGTAGTAGTAGATGAACCTAGGGTCTTTAAATTAAATGCTACGAGTGGGCCTGCAGCAGCCATTGTGCCACCCACTAAAGTAGCATTTTAAAACATGTCACAGGCCTGACATTGTAGCCTGTGTGCAGCTTAAAAGCTGCACCTTCAGCCTGGCAAAATAAATCTTTTGCCAGGCCTAAATCTTCCTATTTAACACATATAAGGCACCTTTTGTGCTTTTGACTTTATACAGTTTTTGTACTTCTAAATACTTTTCATATTGTCCCTAAATTAAGCCTGTTTGCTCTGTGCCACAGCTCCCAGCAGCTGAGCTCAGGTTTAACTTACTGAAACCTTTGACTGGACTTTCCAATATAGTGGCTTTATTACTTGTGGAAGACCAATCCGCCCCAACTAATAAAACACTTTCTCAGAGTATACATAAATAAACCAGGCTCTGCTTAGTTGTAATACATCATTGGCCCTGGCAAGCTGGTTGTGACAAACTGCTGTACTGCTCCGTCATCACTATTGAACTTTGTGGCCATTTTAGGTGGCCCCTCTAGAGTCAATAAGACTCCAATAAAAGCTGCCTCATCATTACATTTTAATTTAGCAGCCATATTATACTGCGAGGGGGGGGACTCTCCATCAGCCAATAAGATTGCAATACTAGGACACTTTTGAGGAACAATACAAATTCTGCCCGATCGAACACCATACTCAAAGAAATCAACATGTGGTTGATGCCTGTGTCACTTTTCCGGTAGTACTTTTAAAGCTCTTTTTCTGTTGATCACATAAAATCTGGTGACCCCCCACCCCCCTTCCCACCCCAAAACAAAACCAAGCTTGTGTTTTAGGAGTTTTCTTTAGTGGCCACTCGCACATAGTATATTCAATTGTATTACATTGCCCATTATTGAAAAAATACATAAATATATATATATAATATATTATACGGTTGGTGTGTGATCTGAAATAGGATCAATGTCACATATGTTATTGCATTGTACCATTTTATACCCCCAAGGTTAACATTTAAATGTGGTGACAGTCAGCAAAATTCACTTAACTCCATCAGGAACCCTAGCGAAAATCTGTGATGCCTTCTTTAGTTGAATACTTTGAAGTATGTATTCACATTGGTAATATACCGGAATTTTGAATATTTATAGTTTTAATCTTTATTTGGTAGTTATCCAATAAAAATAATAAATATAACTAAATGAAATGAGTCAAATGCTGTGCTGTGCTGAACACATACAACAGATTGCATTCTGGTGCAACCTTATGATTTTGTTCTTTATGATGGCATACAGTTACACAGACCAAACGTATGATTTTATACCACTCTGCAAACATTTGTAAACATCTTTGTCTATATTTTGATCTTGAAGGTCTCGTTAATCGACATCTCCATCCAACTAAGGACCTATAGAGGGCAGTCTCTGTTGCAGAATCCCTGAAAAATAAACTATGTGCCTGGTGGGGCAATCGTGTATGTTGATTCCTCAGATTGCCAGGGATAGTGACAGTGTCCTCACAAAAACTCTTTGACTTACTAGGCCATCAAAGTTGCGAGGCATTGTCCAACCCCATGCCCATCCGAGGTCTCTAGTTTGATGGGGATGAGCTAGGGAACCTACAAGCACCGGAAACTATAGACAGTAAGAATGATTAGCAAAGTAAGTTGTAGCTTGGTGAATAGTTGTGCAATATAAGTTACTGATAGTCTGTTTAAGTGTTATATTTTTTTTTAAGAAAGGCAATAAATTGTGGTTGGCAAGAGTGTTCTTAAGCAGTCGCGGCCGGCATGGCTCACGGGTGGAGGGGCGGGCACGGGAGGGGTGTACAGGCGAGAGGTCGCAAGAGAAGGCGGGGTCGCATGGGGAGGGGTGGGGTTAAATAATAATAAATAATTTTTTTTTTAAACGTACCTTTCCTGGGTCCCGCGTCTTAACTGCTGAGTTTGCTCCTACTTTCCTGCCTCCGCAGGAACAGGAAGCAGGCAGCCTCCCTCCCCTAAGCCAATCACAACGCTGCAATGGTAGCATTGTGATTGGCTGGGACGCCGACCGCACAGGCGTCTATGGGGAGGCCATTTTCTCCATGTAGGCTGCATGCACCCTACATGGAGAAAATGGAGAGTGCGCAAGACTGGTTTGGTCGGCCCCAGAGGGCCGATCAACAGTCAGGGCCCGCAACATTGGGCTAGCCACTCCTCCCCTGCCCTCGAACAAGACCGTCCACCCGCCCGCCCCCAACCAAACCCTTCTTCTGCTTTCTTGCAGTGCGAGAAGCAGAAACATAAAATGGTATTTATAATACCATTTTATGTTTCTGCTTCTCGCACTGCGAGAAAGCAGTGGGGCGACGCTCCTCCGCCCACATGGAGGAGCCGCCCCTGTTGTTAAGCCGTCCAAACACTGCCACCTTAAGAGCGCCTGTCAGTTCATCTCCAAGAGAATCTGTAGAGATAAGGTACAGTATGAGGAGTGGAAGTAAAAGTTGCCCAACCCTCCCCCCACATACCCAATCTGCTAAAGCAGGGACCTCCTGTAAAAGGCAAGAGTAGGTCAGGTTCCATTCTCATTCAGTCCAGGCCTATCCGCTAGGGCTGATGACACCTTCACCATTTATTTCTCAATAGTGATCCAATGAAGTTTGACACTCGGCTAAGAGTTAACTGGGCTGAGATCTGCATTTCATTTCACAAAGACCATGTACCATCTGGAAAATGGCAATGGGTCTCTGGCCTGGGCTGGACCAAGGTAAAGTATTGCTTAAAGTTTCTCTGGCCCTGTGCCAGCTCCTGACAGCCAAACTTTGACCACTGATCTGCTGAACAGATCTGCGTGTACTCAAACAGTAAATTTTGTCAAAATTTGAGGCATAATACAGTAAAGAAAATCTGAGAATCAGCACAGATCATTATTACATGTCTGCTTCCACTTATTTTATGTCAGGGTTAGACCACAGTATAACATGGGTCCACTATGTCAGCCTGCAGTCATTGGTACATGTGTGCTCTTAGTGAGGGGTTGGAGGCTTGAGGAGCTGCCCTGCACAGCACTGGAGTGTATACATTTTTATGTATGTAGTACTCTACTAAGTTCTATTTAACAATGCTGTTGGTAGGTAAAAATGCCAGTTATTGTTCATGTGCACATACACAGTGAAAAGACGACTGATACTTCACTTTCTATTGCAAAACACCACAACGCCTTTTTAGAATGGGTTTCCTGTGTTCTGAAAGGAGCATAAACTGAAGGGCTGTAGAGGAAGTCTACGGCAGGCTGCAAAGGCCCAAGGACTACCTTTAATCTAATTTCCATGTTACTATTTGAAGAACGCTGTTTTGCATCACATTATTCTAGTCCCCTCACAAGCAGTCTCACGTTGAAAACAAAACTGGTGCTTCAGGCACACTGCAGGGCTAAGGTACCATACTGACTCAGGGGGATGTGTTTCAATATAATGTGAGGTAAAGTAAGCAGGAGTAATGGTAAACGTTCCTGCTGAGTTTACAAATGCACATGTGCTTTAAAAATAAAGTCCCATGCTACGTGTTATTGTATGGATGCATGTCTGTTTACAATACACATGGATGCGCCGAGACAAAATCAGGGAAGTAAGTATATTGGTAAATATCTGAGTCCAACATACAGAATAAAGTCGGTGTGTTAAGAATTGCAATATTCACAATTAATCAATACCCAGTGAGCAGACTTTAATTCATGAGCCCATCTTAGTCGTCAGCAGTGATGTGTAATCATGTGAATAGTCTTTCCATGATGAAGTACAGGTGCGTTGCAAACGCTCCTCGTAATGGGGCGTTTTCCACTTGAAATAGACCCAAATGTAGTTACAACTATGGGGCCGATTCCGATTCGGGCCGGAAATCTCTCCGACCGAGCCGGACTCGGAGAGATTTCCGACCGAATCGGACCCTGGCAGCCCGACCGAACGAGTACGATGCGCACGTATGCCATCGGACTCGATTCGGTCGGACTCCCATTGAAGTCAATGGGAGCCAGTCGTACGACGCGTACACGGGCTCCCATTGACTCAATGGGCACGACGCGAACAAGGGCGCCCCCTACAGCGTGTTCGCGTCGATGCGGGTCGCGCCGTACATGCACGTGTAGGGGGGACCCATGACTCCCCCCTGTGTGCGACTCGCGTGCCTACGCTTCCAGGGGGGTCCGACACGGACCCCCAAAGTGCGGCTCCGACAGCTCCTTGGAGCCGGACTGCGCGAGTCGGTCGGAGCGGTCGAGGTGCGCATCGTACTTACCCGGCCAGGGAACGTCTCCATTGCGCGGTGCGAGTCGTCCCCGTGCGAGGCGGTCGGGTCCTGCGAACGAGTCGGTCGGAGATTTTGCAAGCGCACGCATCGTACTCGCTCGCCCGGACGCACGTACGATTCGGTCGGGAAATAGGGCTCCGAATCGGATCCGGTAAAGCCGAATCCGATTCGGAGCCCTACCGGCCGAGATCGGAATCGGCCCCTATGTTGATAGCCTAATGCCTGTCATCATAGACATAGAGGCGCGTCCCTTCGGTAAAAAGGCTTGTTTAGAAAAAAGCGACGGCAGCGGCAGAAGTCACTCACCGCAGCCTCGAGCAGAGCGGGCAGCCTCAAGCCACAGGCTAATCGGAGGCAAGACGGGAGGCATGCAGGAACAAGACTGGGACTGTGGCCTTGATGTAACCCACCTCCAACTGTTACATCTGGGAAGGGAGCAGGCTCCAGAAGTGCAAGCCGCTGTGCATCCGCTGCATTGCCCGGCTTGTGTACAGTGAGGAAAGTCAGATTCCAACCATTATAGCGGGTGGAACCAAAATGGCGCCTCTGTGGTGGAATCAGTAAAAACAAGCGCTGTGCAGGCAAAAGATGAAAAAAGTGCAATGACGCAGTCAACGCTGGCCGCGTCATAGTGCTTTTTTTGTTTTTTGTTTCAACCATGCTGCACAGCAGCCACAGCTGTACAACGTGGTTTAAAAAAACATTGAACGGCCAAATAGTAGAGATATTTGACTTTGCCAATGTTTTCTATGCCATGTTGTACAGCTCAGCTGCATAGCTGCTCAGTAGTATGGTTGAAACTAAAATAAAAACACCATAAAGCGGCCAGCATAGACCGTGTCATAAAACTTTTTTTTTATTTTCAGCCATGCTGCACTGCTGTACAACATGATTAAAAAACAGCATTGACAATGCCAATAGAACTCACATAGGCGAGACTTATTGGCTTTGCCAATCCTTGTCATGCCATGGGGACATGAGCTTCAGCACTGGATACAAGGTCTTGACTCAGAGGTGAACTCGGGAATCCGGACACAATCTCCACTGTGAGACCCACAGACACTGTCACTATTGTACCCACTAGTGAAAAACATGTTTCTCTTTGGCTCAATTTGGTTAATGGGGGAGGGATATGATGGTTAAAGCAGACACTCACTTGAGTCTACACTTCATGCTAACAGATTCCTGTATAGCGCTGTAGTACCATCAATATGGCATCTCATAAATGAGTTCTATTTAGAGTAACTGCATGCACAAATATTCTGTAGATCCTGAAACTCTGACATTGACCCAGCTCTCTCTGGCGGACCTGTGCTGGACATACCTGAAGGGAGTGCGGTAATACCTATGCATCACTTTACTGTGTAACACTCTGCAAGATAGTGTGGTAACAACAATACATGGGGGCAAACATTCTACAAATGAAGTCAACCCCCCCAAATCAGCGTCCATCAATGACAGGGCAACACACAGATTACGCTACCTTTTTTGGCACTTTATCTTATCTGACATTTGTCAGAACATCGCATGTTAAATATTTGCTAATACGATGCAGTAATAGCAGTACAATGTACAGGCATACATTGCATGTGATCCACGTTCATCCTAGTACAACAGGGTGCAGTAATACGTTTTACACACATCAACTCATATTGAATGTTTTTCAAAGGACTGTGCAAACACCAGTCCAATGTAGGGGGACTGCATGCATTTCACTGGTTTATTTTGAATCAAAGCGTTGCAATAACAACACACTACATGCTATAGGCACATTGCTCCATTGTGTGGTTAAACTAGTACAATGAACAGGAGCGACTCTACACAGAGGCTGGGCGGGACGATTCAGCAACTGACTGGAAAGCAACTGCCAGTAACTGGGTGAGTGTTTGTGTTTATGTGTCTGTGTCCATATTTGTACACATGCATTCATGTGTATGCCCATTTCTTGGTCTGTCTGCGTATGCATTTATGTGACTGAGTGTATAGGTCTTTGTATGGATAAGTTAGTGCGTGGGTCTGATTTGTGAGTCTGTTTGTATGTGTATAGGTGTGTTTAAGATTATTGTAGAATTTGTATAGCGATTTCCTCTTTGTGACACCGAATGTGACTGCATGTGTGGGTATATTATATGCTGATGATACAGGCATCTTTATGTCTGTGTCTTGACTAAAGGTGTGTGTCTCTTCGGTGTTTATCTGTTTGTGTTATGTACTAGAGAGCCAAGAAACAGCTGACAAATTCTGGAAATAAAGGCTGGTCAGCCTGGCAGACTGTAAAAGAGGGTACTCTTGAGGTGTGTGTGGGCCTTAACCCAAATGTATATCTCGAACTGGAAATTATGATCAGGCTGTGTCTTATCCTTGGATGCAATCATGCTCATTGCCCTACTAATATTCTGCAGTGATCAGGCTTTGTACAAAAGGCTGTGGTAGCTCTGCACTGATAGGCACAGAGAAGTAATAAAAAAAGGAATAGTATCAGTGAAAAGGGAAGTGAATAAATAAGGTGCTGCTCGACTCGCGCTGCCTTATCTTCTGCGCCCTCAATTTTAAGCAGCCGAAACATAGTCCAGTCCCATCTACAGTAATACGTGCAGTGACTCTGGGTGTATGCGCTCATCATCTGTCACTTAAAAATATTTAACCAAACGACTAACAGGATATTTAGTTCTCAATCTTGTGATGCAGACCACACAAGTGATGTTTCCGGTTTACAGGAAAGGGAGCACTCTGAAGCATACTGTAAATAAGGTTAGGGCAAGGGAAGGGGCAAACTCAACCTGAACAGCCTAAAACAAACAGAGCCAGCAAATAGAAACCTAGAAAATGTGAGTTACACACCACAAAGCCAATGGTAAGCAATGGGCAGAATGCATTCCCAGGGAAACTTTCCAAATGTTCCCAAGATGTCATTAGCAAACCAGACAGCTATGCTATACGCTAGGCCTCGACCTAAAAAGCACTTTCAGCGATCCGTCTACCTTCTGTTCCTGCTGCTAAGCTTCATTACCCAGAGACAAGGACAGTGTTGGGGTACAATCGACACCTGATGGTATAGCAGCTGCTGGTCCTGGTACCCCAAATTAAGGGCATAGCACTAGCCCCTGCGTTGCAGGCGGGGCACCAACCTTTTCATTGTCTCCAAATCCGTCAAGGAGGCCCCATTCCGGCCCAAGGTTAATGAATATCTGTGAGTTATGGGACAGTCAGGGACCTATCCTCACATTCTGCAGGGGGGCCTCTGCCCCTAATTAACATCTGTTAGGGTATATTGTTTTCCAAGTTCTACACAATCGAGACTGCCAAAATGCCACTTATCTCTCGCAGAAGTAGAAGAAATAGGGAAAAATCTCACACGATGGACATAAAACGGTAAAGCAGCTCAACCATTCTTCCGGTAACATTGCTGCACCGGACACATATTTCAGTACATTGTCTGCCAATGTAAAGAGGTAAAGCTGAAAGCTAAAGAGAGCACGTAATAAATAATCTATGAAAGATCCCTGAATGACAGGTCCAGTACCATGACATAACTTAATAAAACTTTTTGAGTCGTGCAAAATATTCATGAAATTCAGGTTGTGACAGCTTGACTTGGTGATGTTGTGGAATACATGGTAAATAGGTACCCTCAACATTGGACATAGGTGTCCCATATTAAAATCGATGGTCCTACTCCTTTTGTTTTCTAGAACTGTTGTTACACCGTGTGTAAATGCAAAGTGTTGAAACCTGTTTTTAATACCAAAACAAGGTTTAAATGTTGGATTTAACAAATAATGTTGTCTATTACAAACATCGTTGCTCAAGGTAATCCTGTATACAGTTTTATCTAAGATCCAAATATTTGCAGCGCTTATATAAAGTCTACACCCCGTTCCAGAATTTCCCTTTAAGTTGAAGCGTGGAATTAAAATGTTTTACACTTATTTTTTCACTCACCTAAACGGTCTACACAGTAACTTGAAAGTGAAGAAATATTCTACAAAGTTTTAGAAAATAATTTAAAATACAACCAAGGTATCTTGGTTGGATTAGTTCCCAACTCTTTTCTAATACTAAACCTAAATTAGCTTGATCTAACCAGTCACCTTTAAAATTGCAGACCAAGGTACTTGGGATCAATTAGTTTTAGTGTTTCATTGCAGTGATTCACATGAATTCAGTTCTGTTTGAGGCAGCCACTATGCCCGCAATAAACCCAGAAAATCAAACACCTTCAGCAACCAGGCATTTTATCTACAAGAATTGTTTTGGCATCCTGTTCTCTCCCCTTTTAAGTGTGACCAAAGGGTTATATGTGAACTCAGCCGACCTGTCAAGCAGGATTTGACACTCTGATGTAGAAATTGATGCCCACAGCTGCAACCTGCTTATTCTGTGGAGTTCAGAGAAGTCACCTCTGCCCATTCACGTCAGCCTATTGGTTGCTCTTGGGAGGCATTTAACCCCTTTGCACAGCTGTTCAAGGCTAATCACAATGCAAATTAGCCTCCAGGAACTTCAGGCAGGGAAAAGGTAACTTTCTAAAAGTTACTATTTCTTAATATGTATTAAATATCCTACTTCAGCATTGAATTGGATTTGTAATAACTATTAAAATATTTGTTTAATTATTTTTCTAGGTGGTCTTTTTCCTGAGTTACCAGTATTAGCATTTTAATCTGCACTGTGGTTTCTACATAGGGCAGCTCACCCTGCCACAGTGAAAATAGCTTTGTTCAGCCTTGTGACTGCAGAAATGTAATAATATTAATTGTCTACATGTCCCACCTTTAAATTCCATGCACCCTACTCTGTGGGCTGCAAGGCTTAGATAGGGGTGACTTACTAATATTTAAAAGGGAGGTTTATTTTCACAGGTCACAGTGTCTATTTTGCTCTTATACAGTGATAAGCCTGAAGTCATGTTGCACTGCCGCTATAGCAGATGGTGCTGGAGTCCAATAGTGGCATTTAACTTCCAGGCCAGTGGGTGCATTTTTTTCATATACTAGGGATTTATAGGCAAATTAAATATATCATTATTATTTTTTCCGTTTTTTGTATATTTTTGACATATTTTGCCACAATAAAAAGTGTTTCTTCTGAAGTGTGAAGCATGGTTTGCAGATAAGTGAAAAAACTAGATTGAAAAGCGTTAAAGACTGAGGCACTGACATAGATAAATGCAAAACAGTTTAGGGGTGCAGCCTTTCTATATGCAGTCTATTTATTTTTCAGAGGTTTACAACTTAGGTTGTGTGATGTAATGAGATACGTGAGATAAACTAAAATTGAATAGTACCTACACAAAAATGCTTTTAAAACTTTTTCATTGAAATGATCTTCTAATTCTTATATTTCATTTCCAGTTGTTAGGTTTTGTAATATTATGTATTGGGGCATATGCAGAAGCTGAAAGGATGAAACTCAAAACCGTTGATGGCATTTTCCTGGCTCCAGCTGTGATTCTTCTCCTTCTTGGAATTGTGATGTTTTCGGTTTCATTCATTGGAATGGTCGGATCTCTCCGTGATAATCTCTTACTTCTTAAAATTGTAAGCAATTCTTCCATTTTTCTTTAGCAGTCTACCTCCATGTAGTGTACCCATCCCACCACCTTCCTTAAAATATTCCAAGTTACTTTCAGCATTAACCTGACACATGCCTAGGATGGTCTCAGCTCTACCAGCTTTTGAGTGGCACCGGCTTGTTGCAGGGTACAGAATCTAGGGAAGCACGGCCATAACCAAGGGAAAGCAGGGGATACGGCTAGCCAGAAGGAGGATTAGAGCACAGTGAATAGGGACCAAACCTGGGAAAAAGGGACAGAGCCAGGATAAGGGCAAAAACTGGGTAGGAGCGAGATACCAGGGCAGGACTGTGCAGAGAACTTAATTTTTCAAAGCTCACAGCCTGGACATTTAACCATATTTACAGGAATTTCCTCTTCAGCTCGGAGGGTAATGGATAGCTTGTGCTGAACAGGGTGGGAAGAACTTGAGCTAAAACTTGGTATTAAGAGGGGTGACCAGGGTAGGTGTAGGCAGGTTATGATTGCGTTTTATCTTGTTTCAAGATGTGCATTCTTTTCCAGTAAGCTCATGAGAGCTACAGCATACAGGGGCTCACAAATCCACAATGTTTATTTTTCCAAATTTTCTTTGGAAGGGAGGACTCTAAAACACATGGTATTGTCTGAAATGCCACAAAAGTACTGGAATATATCATTCAGAACCTCTGGCGAATTAGCCAATTTATGTGAAAATCGTTCTGTAAAATACATCTTGTGGACCTATTTTTCTAATATGTTCACAGGGGGTAGTCCGCTTAGAGGAAGTTGGTTTTGCTGCTCGCCCATAATTGAGACAGGTATTTGGGCCACACCACTTTCAAAGTTCACCAGCTGCCGGCAGAGTATAGTTTGGGACAGCATTGACTCAATTACATCTATTAGAACAACAATGTCTATATGTACTCTCTTTGTATGTGGTGTATGTTCTCCTAATCTTTAATGCTGGGGATATATTTGCACTAAAAGCACAGTTCTTCAGCAGATTGTAAAGAAAAAAATTCCTGATTAATTCTGATTCCTTTTCCTGGACTGTGCTGTTACTCGCTCTACTGTTGCACTCTGTCCTTGATGTTTACCTGATAGAGGTGAGTACCGGAAAGCATCAGAGGACATTGGACTAAGAATTAAAAAGAGATGATAGCAGTGGCGGCTCGCACAGGTCAGAGTGGTGAGCCGGGCCGGGCAGGGTGGGGGGTGGTGGAAGTTGACAAACAATGGGATAAGTAATATTAAATAAATAAATAAAACCACTTACTTTGCGTTCGCCGCGATGCGGAGAGCGCAAAGTAAGTGATTTTATTTATTTATTTAATATTGCTTATCCCGTCATCTGTCAACTTCCACCACCCCCCACCCTGCCCCGCCCGACCGCTCTTACCTGCGTGAGCCGCTACTGGATGATAGGGGATGAGGGGAACATGCAGGCTGGACTGTCTTCGCGAAAAAGAGAGAGGAATAACAGGACACTAGTTATTCCTGCAAGGGTTTGCAAAAAAAGGGACAAAAGTGAACACGAAGAAGTGATATGAGGTTTAAAGGCGTGTCTTTTCCAAACACATTCAAAGACCAGCATGCAAGAAATGGCAAGTAGATTATCATAATCAGCAGTTGAAGGTAATGAGATTGTCACTGAAGGAAACCCAAATGTGAATCTTGGCAAAGTTTCCAAGAGATTGGTCATCTTTTTTTTAAGCATATATTTTTGGGCATTTTTAAGTTTACAGGACATTTACATGCACATATTCCAATTTCCATACAAAACCTTCGAGCTATCCTAGCAGTATTCAACTCAATTTTATACCATCAGTTTTGTGTATAGGTTCTGTGTGCTACATGTGGGGCCTCCCACTAAGTCCATAAAAACATGCCTATTTTATGAACTGTGACCATTTGCACTTTGCATTTTAAACTTTAGGTATAATGTAATGGTTTTAAGTAGCTACACACATGAGCTGTCAGCTGATGTATGGGACCTTTTACCTTTTCTAAGCTTATTTAAATAATGAAGACTACTGGTACTTGGTGTTTTAAACTATGTTTTATTGCAATGGTTTTAAGTAACTATGCAATCAATGAAAACATTCAAATTCAAATCTTAGCAGTATTATAATGTGCAGTGGTTAAAACAGTAACTAATTTCCTTCCAATATATGCAATTACAATGTGCATGACGCTTATGGTGTGAGCAACAAGAGGAAGTAGTGAGTACATAACAAGTTCCCTCTCTGTAACAACGGCTACAAGTGGATGAGTGATGGAGTGGGGGAACAGGAATCGGGGAAGGGGAAGCAAGGCGAGAGGAGACGAGGTACTTGGGGCCCTCAACCTCCCATATCCCACAGTGCAGTGATTGTGCGTGGCAATGTGATCCTGTATAGGCCTATTGCCTTCCCTGCCAAGTTGTGCTCTCCTCTTCATCAGTTTCGCCAGAGGGATCAACTCCAGCTACCTCGACTGGCATCCCCTGTCCCTCTATAACGTCCCCACCCAGATCTCCAGCATTTCCGCCCACAGTCCCGCTATGGGGCGTCGACGGACACCATGGGCCTCTTCTCTGAGTAGAGCTCTCTCTTTTGCTCTAGCCCAGTCTGTGACATCTTTCACCCAAATTTCCATCGCCGGCCCCTTCCTGTATTCCAACATCAACTATATGCGTCTTTTTGCCAGGACCATCCAGAGGTCCCACCCTCCGTGCCTGAGACCTGGGGTACAACCCCAAGAGGTATGTCTCCAGAGTGCAGACAGGCAAGGGAGCACCCCAAGGTTGTGTTGAGTGTATGCACCACCCCTTTCCAGAATGGTCGCAGGTGGGGGGGCAGCGCCAGGTCTTATGGCCAAAATCTACGTCCAGCAATGTGCATCTCAGGCATGGTCGTGGTTCTCCACCATAGATGATCTGTATCCTGTGGGTGTCAAATAGGTCATATGGACGTAGTTAAATTGGGTATATTTTAGCCTTGTATTCCTGTAGATTTTCGTAGGATATGCCAGTATCTTACACCATTCCGTTTCCGTGAGCTCTCATCCCAGCAGTGCCCCCCACCTGCCTCGGAGTGCTACCAATGGTTTCTGCACTATCCCTGTTAGTGACCTATAAAACATTTCACCAGGTGTCGTGCAGTTCTCATAGACACCAGTAATTGTAGCACTACGTGAGTCACGGGATCGTCCTGACCCCTCAACCACAGGTCACTGAAGGAGTGTTAAAAATTGGCCCGGGAGTGTCATACTGGGCCACCAAGTCTTCTAGCAAGAGAGCAAGAGTAGTGTTCCTAGCTGGTAGCAGTCTCCCACTGTTATTATTCCAACCGCCGTCCAGGCTGCCAATTGTGCATCCGTAAAAAAGGAAAGTGGATCACCATGGAGAATGCCCACTAGCGGCAGCGCTGAAGCATAAAGCGGAGTCTCGAGGGTCCTCTGCAAGCACCTTTTCCAACTTTTGAGGGAGACTGCCAGCAGCGGGCAGTTTATCTCTACTACCGGACAAAGTAGTTTGGACAACAACGCTCCTTCGTGAGTCGCCAGCCCCACCTACCAAGTTCCTCCTGCTGGGCTCTGTTGAGGCACTTAGTGACCCACTGGGTATGCACTGCCGAAAAATACAATTCAAAATCTGGGGCTCCCATGTCTCCCTCCTCTGGGGGTTCCGGTGGACTTCCAGTGAGACTCTATGGCTGCTGCAGTCCCATTTCAGTTCCTTAAGTAGTGTGTCTAACTGCTGTAACCTAGAGCCTGGTATTTTAACCAGAGGATTAATGACAAAATACAATAGTATCAGCAGCAAGTCCATTTTGGACAGCGAGACCCGAGCCATGATGGGCAGCTTCAGGGATCTCCAAAAGGGGACACATGACTTAAGGGATCTAAGAGTATTCCCCCAGGTTAGCCTCCTGCAAGTCTTCCTACGCGTGGAAGATATGTGTTCCCATGTACCGGAAGGTCACTGGGACCAGTTCAAGTCCTGTGGCATAGTCTCTGGCCTCTGGACACCTGCCGTCATGGGGAATAAGTATGTCTTAGATTTATTGACCCCAAGGCCTAAAATTGTCACAAATTCCCTTAATAATGTCATTGCAATCGCAGCTCCTATTGGGCCCTCGTTAAAAAAGAGCAGTAAGCCATCCGCATACAGAGAGATGATATGCTCCCTGTCACCCCAAAGCCTGCTCCTTTTTGTCTGAAAAGTTTAGCAAGCAACTCAATAGCCAAGGCAAACAGGATAGGGGATAGCGGACATCCCTGCCTAGTGCCCCTGTAGACCTTATATTGTGTGGAAATAGAGTGGCCGGTTTTGACTCGGGCAGTGGGGGGGCGAATATAGTAACATATTTATTTCACCCAGGGCTCTCTCCGCTCCATCCTGAGCATCACGTCAAAAAGGAAGTTCCACCTGACCCAATCGAAGACCTTTTCCAGGTCCACTGACATAATAGTAGCGCAAGGATGGAGCAATATATCCGGGGGATGAAGCACATGGTAGAAGGTTAGAGAGGTGCTCCATTCCAGATGAACCCGTTTTGGTCACTATGTATGAGTGCCGGCATATATGGGAACAATCTGAGAGATAAGATCTTACTAAGGATTTCAGTCATAAAATCTTTATTCAGATTAAAAAATCTATAAAAGAAAAGCACAACTACAGTACATAGTAACTTAACCACAACATATGGTGGTAAAAATATAACAGATATACGTACTGCATAGACTATTATTCCTAAAGTGCATAGAAGTTCTGTAATCCTTTTAACATGTGTGCAGAAATAGCATAGACAAGTAAATATATGTTCGATGCATGTGAGCTGTAGATCACATGCTTTGCATGCTCCTGCCATCTAGTGTTGGGTCCGGATGTTTGCAAGTTGTTTTTCTTCTAAGAAGTCTTTCCAGTCACGAGGTGGGTGACTCCTCCTTTCGGTGATAGTGCGCATGGGCATCAACTCCATTGTTAGATTGTTTCTTTCTGCCATCGGGTTTGGACGTGAATTGCTGCGCTCCGGTTGGACACCGTTTCTCGGGTTCCCCTCATTGCGCAATACAGTCACCCTCGACGGTTTTGTTTTCGATCGCGTATTCCCATTCTCCGCGTATCGTATTTCTGAAAATCCTTCTTTTGATTGGGTACCTCGTGGAAGGCCGTCGGGCCTACCCGTGTCGGTCCGCCTCGCAGTAGATGGAACGGACTCCATTTAAATTCTGCCCTTGGTGCCACACGAAATTCTTGGGCACTGACTCACACGAAGCGTGCAAATTGTGCTTATCTTCGGAGCACAAAGAACAGGACTGCGACACATGTAAGGCTTTCCGATCGAAGAAGACGCTTCGCGACCGTCCGGCTCGACGTCGCGACATGCAGAGCCAACACACCTGTTCCATTCCGGACCTCTTCGGAGAAGATTCGGAACAAGAGACCAGAGACGCCATGGGAGCCGAGGAAGAACAAGAGCCTATCTCCATCTCCGAATACTACCCCGATGAGGACGAAGACATCCCGCAAGGGCAGCGTATCGTAAGTACTGATCCTCCCTTGCCCCAAAGTCCACCTAAGCCGAAGAAGAAGGCTCTGGTCCAACCCCCGCCTCCGGGCCACGGTTGGCACCGAGAACATGTTTCCGATGCCCTGCCTTCCGGCTCAGCACCGAAACACACCCCAAAGCCTTCCGGCTCCGAACTGAGCCGTTCGAAATCGGGCACCGAGCCGAAACCTTCGGGATCGAAGTCAAAATCAGGCGCAGCCCCACCCCCTTCGACGCCGAAAACTTCTTCGGATCCGAAATCCTCAGCATCCAAAACACTGACACCGAAACCTTCGGCGCCGAAACAAACAGATGTGCCAATTCCATCAAAAGAGCACCGTTTCGATGCTCCTCCCTCAAAACCGGATCCGAAACAGAGAGAACTCTGCATTCATCCAGTAACTGGACATATTACCACAAAAGTGACTCTCAAACGTAAACCTGAGACTGAAGAAGTTTACCACATTCCCTTAAAAAGGAAGAATGTGGGTGCTTACCCACCTCCTCCTCCTCCATCACCTCCTTCTCCTGAGTCTCAAACATTGCTAATTTTACCTGCTGACTCACCACCACTACATGCACCTGATGATCAGGATGATGGGGATGGGGACAATGATCCACCACCTACAGACCCCTGGGGAGATTATAACACTAATTCTCCCACAGGTAACGATCCTGACATCTACCCTACAAAGCCTTCTCCACCAGACGACAGTGTAGGATATATAGAATTATTAAGTAGAGCTGCTAATTACCACGGGGTCCAATTACATAAGGAATCCCTAGAAGAAGGTTTCCTCTTCAAAATACTTAGTAGTTCCCAGAAATCCTCGCACACACTTCCCATGCTCAAGGGTATGCTTAGACATGTGGATGACATTTTTAACGATCCGGTGCGGGCACGTATCCTCATCCCTAGGGTAGACAAAAAATATAGATCAGATCCAGCTTACATCAGGGGGCAGTTCCCGTTAGATTCTTTAGTCGTTTCTAATGCACGGAAAAGGGCCAACTCCCAGACGTCAGGAGACGCTCCACCCCCAGACAAGGAGTCTAAATTGATAGACGCCTCTGGGAAAAGAGTAGCCTCCCGAGCTGCAAACTTTTGGTGCATTTCCAATACCCAAGCACCGTTAGTCAGGTATGACAGGGCGCATTGGGATTTAATGGAGCAATTGCTCCAATTTCTGCCTGATGAGCACAAATCCAAAGCTCAAGATTTAGTGCGGGAAGGACAGCTCATCTCAAACAACTCCATCAGATGCGCGTTCGAAGCAGCTGACACTGCTGCTAGAGCCGTTAACACCAGTGTCTACTAAGAAGGCATGCCTGGGTACGCATTTCAGGGATTAAGCCAGAAGTCCAAGCTTCTATCCTCAACACCCCATTTGACAAGCAGCACCTCTTTGGCCCTGTAGTAGACTCATCATTAGAAAAGATGAAAAAGGACACAGAGGTGGCCAAATCTATGGGAGCCCTTCAGTCACCCTCAGGCCGTAGTTCCTTTCAGCGCTCCTTCTATCGTGGAGGGTCCAAAAACACCTCCTCAGACTTTGCCTCTACCACCTACAAAGGCAACAGTCAGCCCTCTGCTTCTAAGGGTTTCTTCAGAGGGGGGTACAGAGGCAACAATGGCAAGGGTAGAGGTAGAGGTTCCAACATACGCGCCTGCCCCTCCAATACCAAACAGTGACTTGCCTGCACTCCCCCCGACCATTTAACACCTGTTGGGGGCGTCTTTCACAATTCCTGCCCGTCTGGCAGTTGATAACTACAGACAAATGGGTACTGGAAATTATCCGTTCTGGTTATTGCCTAGAGTTCACCAACAATCCTCCAAACATCCCTCCACGTTCACACAAACTGTCACCAGACCACTTACATCTCCTCAAACAAGAGGTTCTGTCTCTCCTTTTAAAAGGAGCTATAGAGCCCGTACCACTACAATACCACGGGTTGGGCGTATACTCCTTCTACTTTCTCATACCCAAGAAGGACGGCTCTCTCAGGCCTATCTTGGACCTCAGAGAATTAAACCTTTACATACAATCAGACCATTTTCACATGGTAATACTTCAACAAGTACTACCACTCCTACAACAGGGCGACTTTCTGTCTACTCTAGACTTAAAGGACGCGTACTTCCATATTCCAATACATCCCACTCATCGCAAATTTCTCAGATTTGTGGTAGCGGGGCATCATTACCAGTTCAAAGTACTCCCGTTCAGAGTCACCACAGCTCCCAGAGTCTTTACAAAGTGTCTTGCAGTGGTCGCTGCTCACCTAAGAAGACAGCACATTCATGTCTTCCCCTACTTGGATGACTGGCTCATCAAAGCCAGTACATATCCAAAGTGTCTCCAACACACTCACAGGTCACTGCAGTTAGTGCACCAACTGGGATTCACAGTCAATGTGTTGAAATCGCATCTTCAACCTTCCAACACTCAAAACTATCTAGGAGCATCTTTAGATACTCAAAGGGCTCTAGCCTTCCCCAATGCAGCCAGAATTTGCAATATTCAGGCTGGGAATGATGGCATCTTGCATCATGATTGTTCCCCATGCCAGGCTTCACATGCGTCCCCTCCAGGAATGCTTAGCAAATCAGTGGAACCAATCGCAGGGTCTTTTAACCGATCTAGTGTTGGTAAGCGGCCGTACTCATCGCTCTCTGCAGTGGTGGAACCCACAAAATGTATCAAAAGGACGTCCCTTCATAGACCCAGTTCCACAGACAATACTAACAGCGGACGCGTCCCTCACTGGTTGGGGGGCTCATCTTCAACATCACACACCACAAGGCCTGTGGAGTCAACAACAACAAACTCTCCACATAAATCATCTAGAGCTGCTAGCAGTGTTTCTAGCACTCAAAGCATTTCAGACTCACCTGGTTGGCAAAGGTGTCCTAGTTCGTACAGACAACATGACAGCTATGTATTATTGACAAAAACAAGGGGGGGACACACTCTCTTTAAGTGTCCCACTTGGCTCAAGACATTTGGAAGTGGGCCATTCAACACAAAATCTATCTCCTAGCAGAACACCTCCCAGGAGTGAACAATTAGATTGCCGATCTTCTCAGCAGACAGAGACCGCAAATCCACAAATGGGAACTTCACCCTCAAGTTCTCCTCCCATACTTTCAAAGTTGGGGGGTCCCTCAAATAGATCTTTATGCCACTCACCAAAACGCAAAATGCCCAAACTTTGCCTCCAGGTACCCACACCTGCTCTCCAAAGGCTATGCACTATGGATGAACTGGTCAGGGATATTTGCATACGCTTTTCCGCCTCTCCCACTCATTCCTTTAGTGGTTCTAAAACTCAGGCAAACATCCCTCACACTGATCCTTGTAGCTACCACATGGGCCCGTCAACCTTGGTTCACAACCCTGTTGGAGCTGTCACTAGTTCTGCATCAAAAACTGCACCTCACACCCAGTCTCCTCACACAGAGCCATGGAGAAATCAGACACCCAGATCCCAAACAACTGAACCTCGCTATCTGGCTCCTGAAATCATAGAGTTTGGTTATCTAAATCTCCCACCAGACTGCATCAACATCATTAGAGAGGCCAGAAGGCCTTCTACAAGAGCCTGTTATGCAGCTAAATGGAAACGTTTTGTTATCTATTGCAATAATAACAACATCAATCCTCTTGATGCTTCAATACAAAATATCATTTGTTATCCGTTACACTTGCAGCAGTCGGGGTTACACCTCTATCCGACTACATCTCGATGCAATAGCTGCATATCTACAAAATAGGCAACACTTATCTCTTTTTAGAGTGCTGGTAATCAAAGCTTTCATGGAAGGACTTAAAAGAGTTATCCCACCAAGACTTCCACCTGCCCCAGTGTGGAATCTTAACATAGTCCTCACATGATTAATGGGCCCACCTTTTGAACCCATGCATAAATGTGAACTACAGTTTGAGAGTGGGTGAACTACAGGCGCTAACCATAGAAGAACTTTTTTTCCAACTTCACAGAGACAAAGTGGTTCTTCGTACTAACCCCAACTTCCTACCTAAGGTAGTTTCTGCCTTTCACATCAATCAATCGGTTGAGTTACCTGTATTCTTTCCTCAACCAGATTCAGTGGCAGAACAAGCTCTACACACCTTAGATGTTCGAAGAGCCCTTTTATATTACATAGAAAGAACAAAGTCCTTCCATAAAACTAAACAACTTTTTGTTGCTTTTGCTCCACCTCACTAGGGCAGTCCCATATCCAAGTCCGGTATTGCCAGATGGATTGTTAAATGCATTCAAAAATGTTATGCAAAATCAAAAAGAACTTTAACAATACCCCCTAGAGCGCATTCCACTCGCAAAATAAGGGCTACTATGGCTTTCTTAGGAAACATCCCCATAGTTGACATCTGTAAGGCTGCAACATGGTCCACACCACACACATTCACCAAGCACTATTGTGTAGATGTGTTAGTGAGATAACAGTCTAATGTGGGCCAGGCAGTACTTAGCACACTATTTCAGACAACTGCAACAGCTACAGGTTAGCCACCGCTTTGTGAGAATACTGCTGTATAGTCTATGCAAAGCATGTGATCTACAGCTCACATGCCTTGAACGGATAATGTTACTTACCCAGTAAGCATCTGTTCTTGGCATGTAGAGCTGTAGATTCACATGCGCCCACCGCCTCCCCGGATACCTATACCTGTTGCAGTTCCCTCTCTTACTATATACATACGCATGGACATCTCTATTCTTTACTTACTAACTCCATTCTCACCCTCTGCGGGAAAACAATCTAACAATGGAGTCGATGCCCATGTGCACTATCACCGAAAGTAGGAGTCACCTACCTCGTGACTGGAAAGACTTCTTCGAAGAAAAACAACTTGCAAACATCCGGACCCAACACTAGATGGCAGGAGTATGCAAAGCATGTGAATCTACAGCTCTAGATGCCAAGAACAGATGCTTACTGGGTAAGTAACATTATCCTTAAAATCATCACCTTATCATAATCAAAACCTGGCCATACAGGCTACAACATAAGGCCAGTTTCAACGTCATCTTTATAAAAACAATAAAGACTAAAAAAAGTACAATAATCAATAAATACCAAAGATAACATAGTAAATAAAACCATTGCATTCAAGACAGAGCACAGCACAATATATTAAATTCCTGACATCCACAAGCACAGTTTGATCATGTTCCATATAGTAGTAAGAGCCGTTTGAAGCAGCTAAACCGCCAATCTCATTCATGTTACTACTTAAAAGCAAGGTTATTGCATTAGGGAACCTATCGAGAGGCTAAACCTTTTTGTCTGAACCTCTGTTTATTCGATAATAACAGCGAGACAGCAAAAACAAGAGGTTGTCTGACATCACTTCTAAAGACCCCGATTGCCGTTCTACAGTCTCTAAACCCCAGGTTGCTGCAAAGCAGTTAGAGCCATTTCCTTCTATACCTGACATAAGATGGGCAAAAGATAACAGCATGAGCGATAGTTTCAGACACCTGGGGGCAAAAAGAGCAATTCCCATCAGAATTGTTGGATGCATGTCGCCACTTAACTGGCTGATTGAAGAGGCAGTGCCCCAAACCGAATTTTCATATATAAAGTTCTGGCTAGAGGAGGTTCGATCACATCTAAATATCCTTCTGTGATATAACCTTTTTTGGGATCAAGGAAGATGGTGGGAAGGGAACCCACCCAAGCGGAGCCCGGAAATAAATGATCTATTTATTTATTGCCAATATAGACATTTGAGTGCCTCTTTCGAACATCATGAAACTGCTGTAGGTGTAAACCAGAAATTCCCACACCCCATCCCACTCAATTGTCTCCGGATTAACCTAAACCAGGGAATTCTGGACGACCTTGGTAATCTCATAACATTCTCCAGACCCTGCCTATAAGGCAATAGTGCTGAAGCCACCCAAATCCATGGCCAGGACATGATTGGTCTAAGACCCACTTTGTCGGAGAGTAGTTTAAGTCCCATGTCAAGCCGCAAAAGGATTAGAGGGGTACTAACAGGGAGAGTAGTAAGAAGCGGCCTGAACTGATTTTCACCTTTTTCCAAACTGCTGACATCCATATGGCCCCACAGTTCCTCACCATCAAAGGTTACCCCCAAGGGTTTGAAGATTGTAGATTTACAGTGGGGGAGATACTGGTCGAAAAAAGGAGCCCCGTTGGGACCTTATAATACCCCCTATATGTTGCTCCATTTTAAGTCTGCACTTTTGAATGTGTGATGTCCAATCAAGCTGTTCTGTGATCCGTAGGTATTCAAATGTGTGGACACCTTCCACAGAGACATCCTCCAGAGTTGGCGAGTGGGACGAGAAGTACAGCAGAGGTTTAAAACCAAGTACCTGGTTTTGCTGAGATTGATTTCCAGGCCTCTCTGTTTGCAGAACGATCCAGATTGGTCCAAATTCATCTGAATCCCCATTGGAGATTTAGAAATCAAAAGCGTATCGTCCGCAAACAAGAAGGCCTGGACATTCCTACCCACAAGACAAGGGACTTCATTATCAGACAACCCAAGCTGTCAAACTAAGTCATTAATGTATAAGAGAAAGAGGATTGGAGCTAGCACATTTAACATGGATAAGGGGCGGAAAGCAGATGCGCGGAATCACTGTTGCATCCCTGATGGAAGCAGGCAAGAAATTCAGTCTTAGGGATTCATCAAATAGTGACTCCAGTCGGGGAGCCAGAGCCCCAGAGAATGAGGGGCAAAACTCCACTGATAGGCCATCAGGGCCTGAGGTTTTCCCAGAAGCCATTTCTTTAATGGCTACTTTGATCTCTTGAACTGAGACTGGGCCACCCAAGGTTTCCTGGGCCCCAGGGTACAGCACACACAGGGTGATGCGGGCCAGGAAGGTGGTCAGGGGCTCCGGTCGCCCAAAAAAGGCTTCTTAGTATTCCCGAAACTATGCATTAATCGCTTTGTATGAGTAGAGGAGTGTGTCATCACTATGGTCAGACTGTGTACGCTCCAGATATTCCATGTAGGTCCCATATTGGCTGAGTCTATTTGAGTATAGAAACATATCCAGCCTAGTATGTAAGTGGTAGATGTGGGAGTAGTAGGAGTAATTGCGCATTTGCCACTGCTAGACCCTCCAGATATCCAACGTCTACGAGTGTCCCAACCCCCTCTCTAAAGCCCTCAGATGTCTTATGTGCCAAAGCCTCTGGCAAGGGGGGGTTAGAGCGGTCAAGTGTTATGTCAGTCACGCAATTAAAATCCCCCCCAAGTAAGTGGTGATCGTTCACTAAAGGGGCCAACGAGGATGACAGCACCTGAAGGAAAGTGACCTGATCTTGATTTGGGGCATACTCACTGCCCTGCGTAATATCCTTGTCTGCGAGTCTGCTGTTAGACCTGGCATCCTTTGCATGGTTTGCCCTGACTTTTTGCCTCTACCTCCTGTATTTTTGACTGTGTGATGTACTTCGTTTTTGCTTTTTTCGGTACTCGGGGCACTTTGCCACTGCTGATCAGTGCTAATGTGCAACTGCTCCCTTTGTAATTTGTGATTGTGATTGGTTATCCATGATTGTCATATTTGATTTACTGTTAATTCCCTAGTAAAGTGCACTGAGTGTGCCAGGGCCTGTAAATCAAATGCTACTAGTGGGCTTGCAGCACTGGTTGTGCCACCCACATGAGTAGCCCTGTAAATGTGTCTCAGACCTGCCACTGGAGTGTCTGCGCACGCAGTTTTTAACTGCCCTGTCAACCTGTCAAGTGTACCCACTTGCCAGGACCTAACCTTACCTTTTCTTACAAGTAAGACATTCCTAAGGTAGGCCCAAGGTAGCCCTGCGGGCAGGGTGCATTGTATGTGAAAGGTAGGACATGTACTGGTGTGGTTTACATGTCCTGATAGTGAAATACTGTGCATTTCGTTTTCACAATTGAAAGGCTGTCTGTCCCATAGGTTAACTTGGGATCTGCCTTGTAACATCTTACAAGTATAACTTTAAATTGGGACAAGATGGAGAAAAGGAGTTTAGCTACCTGAACTCATAATTTAATAACACACCTTTTAGTAAAGGTGGTTTTTAAATTGTGGGTTTGAAAATGCTACTTTTAGAAAGTGGGCATTTTCTTTTTTTACCACGCTGTGTGCCTCTGCCTGTTTGTGTATTCACCGTCTGGTTTTGGAGTGACAGGAGCTGGGGATGTGCATTCACTCTAGACCGTCACAATGGGGGTTGAGGTGTGTCCTGCCTTTCCTGGGTGACTCATAGCCAGGCTGAATAGACCTATCTGCATTTAAAGTGGTGGGAGGACTTTTCACTAACACCTGAATAAGCTGTGTCTCCTCTGCACAATGCTGTCTCCACTCCCTGTGGTCAAGCTGGACCAGGGAGGACAGAACTGGTTTGTACTGAGCTCAGGGACTCTGAAACAAAGACTTGACCAACAGCTTACTTGAATTTCACTGCTGGGAGTTCTGACCTGCCAGGTGCTGCCAATTCCAGTTCTGGGCCCCTGGAGGTTGTCCCCTGCTACTGCAAGCTGTGAAAGCCTGAAAATCGACGCTTCGGTCTGCTAGCGGCTGTTTATTTCGAAGTAGCACCGCTGTGCAGGAGATATTTCCGACGCACAGCCTCATACGGCTGAATAAATCGACGCAGCGCCTGCCCGCCGCCCAAAAAACTGCTGCACGCCGTGTCCCGTGCACCGATCTCCGAAGACTGAGATCACCGCACCGACTCCGACGCAGGCCCTGCTGTGCGGCTAAAAGAATCGCTGCATCGCTGGACCGCGGCTGAAGAAATCGGCGCAGTGCCTGTGTGACTACTGCCGAATCGACCTCCAGCACATCCAGATTTCCATGTATTGCATCTGTGGACCAAGTCTACATCAAACACTGGGGCTGCAGTGAGAAACTAACACATCGCCTCCCCGAACAGTAAGAAACCAACGCATCACCTCCTCTCCAGTAAGGAACCGAACCATCACCTCCCCTGCGTGGCAGTAAGGAACCAACGCATCATCTCCCCTGGAGCAAGGAACCGTTGCATCACCTTCCCTGCATATAAGGAACCAATGCATCACCTTCCCTGCAGCAGTTTTTGCTTGTGATTTTGACGCATCCCAGATACTTTGTGCTAAAAGTGACGCATCCAGTAGTTTCCTATGGACAGAACTGGTTTGTCATTCTAAAATTCATATTTTAATATGTGTATGTTGGATTTTTGTCGTTTTAGTCTTGTTTGGTTTAGATAAATATACTTTATTTTTCTAAACTGGTGTGGTGTCCATTTGTGGTATTTTCACTGTGTTACTGTGGGCTATATACAAATGCTTCACACATTGCCTCTGTAGTTTAGCCTGACTGCTCTGTCCCAAGCTACCAGAGGGTGAGCTCAGGCAAACTTAGGTGTGTACTTTACTCATCCTGACCAGAAGGAAGGGTCCCCAGTTGGACAAGGTGCATACCTCTGCCAACTAGACAGTAGCGGCTCGCACAGGTAAGAGCGGTGGAGTGGGGTGGGGTGGGGGGTGGCAATGCGGCGAGCGCAAAGTAAGTGGTTTTATTTATTTATTTAATATTACTTATCCCGTCTGTCGACTTCCACCATCCCCCAAACTACCCCGCCCTACCGCTCTTACCTGTGCGAGCCACCACTGCAACTAGAGACCCCCAATTCACCAACCCACGCAGTGAAGCCACAGACATCACACCATCCCAAGACCTCTGCGACAAGCTTGGAACCTATTTCCACCTCAAGATCAAAAACCTCTATGACAACTTCATCGACCATCCACCAGGTGCCACAGACGGCCCCCCGCCCCCCAGAAACACCAGCCAGCCCACCATCTCCAACTGGACACCGATCACGGCCGAAGACACCGCCTCGACCATGAAAAGCATCCACTCGGGGGCCCCCACCGCCCCCTGCCCCCCTCACATCTACCACAGAGCTGTGGCCGCCATCGCACCCGAACTACAACGCACTATCAACACCACCTTCAAAACAGGCACCTTCCCAGACGACTGGAAGCGCGCAGAAGTCAGACCCCTGCTCAAGAAGCCCACAGCTGACCCCACCGACCTCAAGAACTATCGGCCCATCTCGCTCCTCCCCTTCGCAGCCAAAGTTGCAGAGAAAACAGTCAACAGGAAACTGACACGATTCATTGAAGAGAACGCCGTCCTCGACCCGGCCCAATCCGGATTCCGAAGCAACCACAGCACAGAGACCGCCCTACTCACCGCCACAGACGACATCTGCACCCTCCTGGACCAAGGCCACTCCGCAGCCCTCATCCTACTCGACCTATCAGCGGCCTTCGACACCGTCTCCCACTGCACACTAGTCGCCAGACTACACAACGCAGGCATACAAGGAACAGCCCTGGACTGGATCCGATCATTCCTCACCGGAAGAAGCCAAAGGATCAGACTCCCACCCTTCCTCTCCGACCCCACGAAAATCACCTGCGGAGTCCCACAGGGTTCATCACTGAGCTCCACCCTCTTCAACATCTACATGGCCCCCATCGCAGCCATCGTCCGACAACACGGCCTCAACATCGTATCCTACGCCGACGACACCCAGCTCATCCTCTCCTCACCAAAGACCCCACCACTGCCAAACTCAACTTCCAGAAAGGAATGCAAGACGTCGCAGTCTGGATGACCAACAGCTGCCTGAAGCTCAACGCCGAGAAGACAGAAGTCCTCGTCCTCGGTACCACCCCTTCTGCATGGGACAGCACCTGGTGGGCGACCGCCCTTGGAAACCCACCTACCTCCTCAGACCACGCCTAGAACCTCGGCATCGTACTCGACTCATCACTCACCATGAACCAACAGGTCAACGCTGTCACCTCCGGCTGCTTCAACACCCTCCGCATCCTCCGCAAGACCTTCAAGTAGATCCCCCCTGAGTCAAGGAAGACAGTCACCTACGCACTCATCACCAGCACCCTGGACTATGGGAACGCACTCTTCGCCGGCATCAACAAGTCCCTACTCCGCAAACTCCAAGCAATACAGAACACCGCCGCCAGACTCGTCCTCGGCATCCCCCGACACAAACACATCAGCCAACACCTACGAAGTCTCCACTGGCTCCCCGTGGAGAAAAGAGTCACTTTCAAAATCCTCACGCCTACAAATGCCTACACAACAACGGACCCAAATACCTCAACAACAGAATCAACTTCCACGTACCCAAAAGAAACCTCCGATCTTCCAACCTCGCACTGGCCGAAACCCCGCGCATCCACAGAGCCAGAGCAGGCGTAAGATCCTTCTCTCACATTGCAGCCAAGACCTGGAACGAGCTACTGGCAGACATCAGACGCGCCCCCTCCCTGAACACCTTCAGGAAGACCCTCAAGACCTGGCTCTTCGGCTAAACAGATCTGTGGACCCCCCTCAGCGCCTTGAGACCCTCACGGGTGAGTAGCGCGCTCACAATTCCCTGATTGATTGATTGATTCTAACATCTGCCCTTTTTCAAAACATAACGACCCTCCTTGTCTATTATAGAGTGAGTTAGCGTAAAGAGTGTCACTGCCATGATCAATATAAGCGCTCCTCTGGCATAGTAGGAGGTGGCAAACAGCTGTCCCCCGGGGAAAAGACTTGATCACCGAAGTGGCCAAGACGCAGCATACACTGTGGGTGCCCTAAGGCTTCCAAGTACCCAACAGCAAATAAAATATATTGCAAATAGTCAAAAAATGTGTTCAAAAGACAAATGTATACAATTTGTACAAGAGAAACACAAAACTGTGGTTTTCACTTCAACTGAAGTGATTTAATGAGTTGCTTGTAGGCTTAGTGTCTTGTTTACATATGTTACATCACACTTGCTGATGAGACAAAAATGACATCCTCAGTAGTAAAACATATTCATGACTGTAACACGTGACCCAATGCATTTCGGGTGGAAATCACCCTTCGTCAGGGGAAACTGTAATTTAAAGAAATTACTGATCACATATGGAAAATATGGGAAATAGCTTCACAGGTTAAAACACAGACACAGTAAACAAATCTTGCATGACTGTATAACCAACTGACAGATTATTGCATGCTTCGTACAATAAATCAAGATTGACAAGCCAGCATCAACAATAGAGGAGACTGATGTTTGAGTGCCTTAAGCAATTCCTGATACAAAAGTGAGCAATATGCTCTATGAGGCGTGAGCAAGAAAAAGGAAAAAAGAAGGAAAAAAAGAAGAATAGACCTCAAGGCAACACCAAGTTCCAGCATGCACTTGTGCTGATATACCAAGCTGTGGTTAACACACCGTAAACAATGTGAAGCGCAAACCTTGAAGCATACAATCAACAACTCCGAGTGTACCGTGAGGGATGTGTTAAGCGACTTTACTTGTGATGTATCATGAATAGCGCACAACGCGCAAAGTCATACGAATCACGCTAAACACAAATAGTTGTGCTGGTATACTAAGATATGGTTAACACACCGTAAACAATGTGAAGCGCAAATCTTGAAGCATACAATCAATGACTCCGAGTGTGCCATGAGAGGCGTGCCAAGCGACTTTACCTATGCTGTATCATCAATAGCGCGCAAAATCGTATGAGTCACGCTGAACACAATGTGGACCAAATAAAATGTAATCCCTATGGGTCAAAAAACATGTCACACACTATAGGGGTTCTAGGTCTAAAATGCGGTAGTAAGAAAATACCAACACCCGAGTGAAAAGGCGAAAAAACACATACCTGAAGAAATATACTGCGGCTGTAGCCTCCAACTGACCACCCTGTTATGTACCGGTGGCCCTAGAAGATGAAAAAAGAGTGGACGTGAGTAAAGAAGCCATGTCACAGTGGTTCCGAATATGTGAGCAAAAAGATAATGGAGCGTTCAAGACGATTCATGGGACTCCGAAGCCAACTACGCCAACGTGACACCAACATGAGAAAGTGTGTCTCGAGCAGTAGGTGAAACTGGTTAATAAGCGAACAGACAGTGACGTCAAGAGCCAGTGAAATCGGTGTAAGCACGGCGTGCCACAAAATAGACAAAAGACCCAAAGTGAGGAGTTATAAAGGAACTTTAACCCATGGCTGAGAGTGTGCGGGACTACAAACAGATGGGAAAGTGATAGAGATAGGATAGTGAAAATAGGTTAAAAATCACCTCATAAAAATGCATGTTGTGTCCACAATGGCAATGACTACATTGTATACGTTACTTAGAAACACGTTTTCTCAGTACCTGTATACTATCAGTTGAACAAAGACAATGGCAGGGGTAGTTAACTCCATTTTAAAAATGATTGCCATGTGCAATCTTTGACAGAAAACGGTGTAAACAAAATGATCAATGCTGCAAGAAGTCCTAAATGCAAATGAAACTTGACAATGCGTTTTAGTCGACTGTATGTGTAACATTACACGCACAGTGATAGGAAATGTATCATGGCACGCACACTTGTTAGCCAGTCAGTGTCATAAAGGGTTGGAAAACAACATCAAAGGAAAGACAACAACATGAGAAATATACAACCTGTGCAGTATATACATGAGATGTTGTGCAGTGCCATGTGTCTATGATGCATGACAGCAAGATTAGTCTGACAGCTAGAAAAATGTAATAGATGCATGTGGTATTCAGAGAGGAGTTAAAGAAAGCAGAAAAGTTCCAACTTGTTGTTCAGACCCATGGGGATAAGACAATCCAAGTATTTAATCCAGTGCGTCTCACGGTGTGATAAACCTTGCTGAGTATTGACTTCTGGATTCGCCACTATGATTTCTAACACTGTGAATCTGAGTTGAGCAATGTTATGATTATTATCCATCCAATGAACCACAAGAGATTAGTTTCTGTTCTTGTGTCTGATCATACTTTTGTGCTCAGTAATGTGCACCTTGATGCATCTTTCAGTTTTGCCTACATGGTCAATCCACACGGACACTTGATTGCATAAACGACTAGTTGGGAATTACAGTCTGCCGAATGTTTTAGTTGAATTAGTTTTCCAGTTTGTGGGTGGGAAATGGTGTTGTGCACGATGACATTGCCACAGTGTGTCCAATTATGACACCTCTTCATCCCATTCGGTGGAGTGACCTCATTCTGTGGAGGTGAAGATAACATTTCTATCAGATTCGGAATGCGTGTTTAGGCAAATAGGGGTTTATTCAACAAAAGACCTTTGAAGTCTGATTCTGTTTGCAAGAGTTTCCAATGGTGCGCAATGATCTGTTTGATGGTGTTGAATGGGGTGGAGAATCTGGACACAAAGACCTCCCATGCTGGTTTCACAGCTTTTTTTTTATATAATAGTGTTGAACGATCCAGAGTTGACGCACGATGTAATGCAGTTTCCAACACATCTTCGGGGTACCCCCTTTTGATGAAACGGTTTTTGAACTCAGTGAGTGTCTGTGTGCTGACATCAACATCTGACGTGATCCATTTCACACCTATGAATTGTGAGAATGGTAAGTGCCGCTTCAACGATGGAGGATGAAAGCTACTGAACAGTAGCATGTTGTTATGAACAGTGGGGTTTTTAAAGATTTTGGTGGAGACACCCAGTGGTGTAAGCGCAAGCTGAACGTCCAAGTAGGTTATGTTATTCTTGTGGATGACATGTGTGAACTGGATCCTGGGGTTCTTCAAATTGAGATCTGATATCTGTTGTTGAAGCAAATCCCTACTGCCATGCCAAATCACAAATATATCATCAATGTATCTTAGATACACGATAAGATGTGTGCACCAGATGTCAGAATTGTAAATGAAGCAGTCCTTAAATTCCGACATTAAAATGTTGGCATAACTAAGAGCCCCGCAAAATCCCATGGAAGTGCCACTCTTCTGCAGATAGAAAGTGTCCTTCCATACAAAGTAACTATGGAACAAACAAAAGTGGAGCACTTCTAACAGGAAAACTTTAATCGCTTGAACCTCATCTGAGTTGATCAGTGCCCATTCCACAGCCTTAATTCCTTCGTTGTGTGGTATGAATGTATTTAGTGAAGCAACATCTATGGTACAAAGCCACCATTGCTCCATGTCACCTACTTGTAGGAGTGCCAGATGCTTCAAACAATCTGTGGGTCTTGGACATAGGAGCGCCAGTTTTGGACAGTCGTGACCCCCGAGACAAAGAAGCAAAGCCCCAACTACAAACTCCCCATCCCAAGAGCAGCCCAGCAGTGGTTGGCCAGCCATACATGCAAATTAAAAACATTGTTACTAGAAAGCCACCTCCAGCTCCCTGGCAGGGGCTTATCCGAGCAGGTAGGCTTAGCAGTACGAGCCGGTCTCTGTCTGCGCCAGCCCATTTGACAGTAGGCCCCTGGGTGCGTGGGCCGGTCAACATCTTAAAGTCCGTGCTTCCTGTCGGGGCCTGCGAATTAAACTATAATCACATGTGAGGGCCAATAGGAGCAATTTAATCCAACATCTCCCCGGTCTCCGCCAGCTACCTAAGTGCTCAGCCACAAGACCCAATAAGCAATGCTCTTCCCTCAGATCAAGTCATCTGCAGATTGAGGAGCCACCTTTGGTAGGTGATTCCCATTGGTTAAGGAAGTTTCTGATTCCGAGGCTATTGACCTGTGGTCTGCAGGGATACCCAGTTCAGCATCTGTCTCAGCTACCAGGAGCAGCGCCGCGGCCCGCTCCTGTTTCCATCTGGGAGGCGATGGTTTCTTCAAAGCCTTTCCACTGGAGGTCTCTCGAGCACGCTTCCTGGGTCTTTGCCTGCTGTGTGAATTGGGTGGAGTGGTTTTGGTGCAGTGGTCTCCGATCATTTAGTCACGCTGCAGTGTAACCTGCAAGGTCTGCATCCGTGGTGCGATGTATGCCTGCATGGGAGAAAGTGCACCTCTGCAAGGCTGCACTTTTGGCGTTCCCAGTACATCGCTCATCTTCTGCTGGAAGGCTGCGGTTGCCTTCGTGCTGCGCAAAGTTATCTAAATTGACATTGCGTGCAGTTCATCTTTTTGAGTGTCAGACACAGTTAAAGCTCCGTACCTCTGGGTGAAAGGCCGAGGTTAGTTCCATGTCCGTTGCCTATGCCCTTCCTCTTGACCCTTATTAAAGTAGCACATGACGAGGGTATTTGGGGAAATGATATCAGCCACGACATAGCACGAGTCTCTGGAGTACATTAAGTGAACCCAGTCTAAAAGGGACTTGAGACTTTATAAATGCAGCCGCGTTGCAGCAAGGCTCTGAAAGAAAATACATTTTCCTTCAAAGTCCCCCCTCGTTCTCTGCTTAATTCTGTCCCTGTTTTGTGCTCTTGGGCAGGCACCCTATTAAACCCGGTGGCACTGTGCTTGGCTCACTGCAGCTGAAGCATTTAGTCACCTGAAAAGTCGCACGTGAAAAGGACGCAGGGGAAGTGGAACCGCTCGTCATTTGTTAAAATCAGCACGCTGTACAGTTTGGAGTTGCGGGGTGAAAAAGTTGCACTCAATTATTTTCTAGTATATTTGTTCAATTAGTATGTAGTTGACTTTTGGCCCTCAGGGGAGATTCAAGTACATGCAGTACTGGCACTGCTGTGCCGCCTTCCACCACCGCTGCGCTATATTCTGTATGCAACAGGTTGCTCACCGGACAGCCAAGGGCGGCTCCTCCACTTGAGCGGAGGAGCGTTGCCCCACAAGCCCAGAGCAGAAAAATAAAATGGTAATACAGTTTATTTGTTACCGTTTTATTTTTCAGCAACCTGTCCTGAACTAAGTGTCAGGAGAGGGCGGGGCCAGCGCTGTCGAGTGGCAGCAGCAGAGAGCTATGCCCTTTAAAATGTGCATGTGTCTTTGACGGCCAGCCAGACATGCGCATTTTAAAGTTCTCTAACCCAGCTGTCTAGAGAAAGCGCAGGCCTACAGTGCTCTTAGGAGCGCTGAGAGAGGCCGCTGTATTTAATCCTGGTGCTGCTTTCATGCCGTGAAAGCAGCGCCAGGATTGGGTAGTGCAGTTTCCTGCTTCCGGGGCTTACAGAAGACGCCGGAGGGAGGAGAACGTTGCGCAGCGAAGAAAGGAAGGTAAGTTTATTTGATTATTTTTTAATTGTTTCGTCCCCTTCCTCGGCACATGCCAACCGCCATTCGCGGTCACAGCGACCATTTGTGGATTATTGGTCCTGGATATGGCAATTCTAGATTTATGCACTCAGACACAACTCTGAAACTGGGCTCCATCAATTGGATGCCACTGCTGGTCTCGCTCCCTGAACGCCCAATGGAAAAAAGTGCTATACTATTGAAACCAAACTAGCAGGATTCGTCGTCTAGGCCTTTTCACGTAGCCTGCCACTTTGACAAGAAAATAAGAGCAGTGTTCAATGTAAAAGTGGAAAAAAACGTGCTGTAAGCCATCTTGTTTGCCTCTAGGCTTCTCTTTAGAAAAACACGCGCCACGGAGAAGAAACAGGTTGGTTATTGGTTAATATTTAGTTTATGATGGTGTAGTTGCAGTCTGTAATTATTGTGGTAGGTGTAATTGTTTCCGACTTGACAAAACCGCCTAGTTCATGTACTTTTCTCCGCCTTTTTCTCCCACCACTTCCCAGAACCTTACTTCAAAATTCCTTCAAAGTGACACCTTCGTGTTTTTCGCAACAGTTGTGGTGCGGTGGTGCTCTGAGTCAGCAGTGTGGTTATCTTGAAAGTCTGTTGTCTGACATGGTCACGATCTTGTTATTACGATTGGGTTGGTATATTTTGGTAGAGAAACTGCGGGTTCCGACCTCGTTCTGACATTGCAACACTAATAAGGTGAAATGCTGATTCAAGAAAAGTAAGAGTAAAATGTAAGTTGTGAGTTTGTGAAGAGTAACTCTCCGTGTGACCACTGTGTTGCTCTCACGATGCATGGGCATAACTTACAACACATACTTTCGATTGTTAACGAGTGCGCCACCAGCTCATTGTGTGCTCCAGGCTTTCTCCAAAAAGTAGTTGATGATTATCAAACTGTTTTCATTTAATTATTTAAATTTTCTGACGCATTGGGTAGTCTGATAATGTACTTCATGGCTAAGCACTTATAAGGTCACAAAGGCGAGTCCTATATGCCAATGCTTGTTTTAATGGTTAGTGATTGCTGTCATACAACAGCCAGTGTTTAAGCAGGCAGTGGCCTCCTAAGAAAAACATAGGGCACGTGGTCATATTTGTTCTAAGTATTGAGCACTGGTTAAATAATTAAGAGTGTGTGTGTGTTTGTTTGCTTGTTTTTAATAGTCAGCCTTTTATCAATCCAGCTAGATCACACAGACCTGCTATATGCAACATGATTTCAAAATAGGGGCAGCAAGTGCTTTAGAAACGCAATAATTAATATTTATGAAGATCTCTCTTAACACACCTTGTTAAATAATGCTTTTTATTTCCTTACAGTTTTTCTGGTTCCTCTTGGTCATCTTTGTCTTTGAAGTGCTGATGCTTTTAATTAATCTCATCTTTGAAAGTCAGGTGAGTTGCATAATTTATCACATTCTGGAACTCTAAAAAGTTTAGAATTATCTTAGCATCAGTATCGCTGGCCAGGTATATTTTACGTTTTCCTCAAATTTAAACTGGGTTTATTCAACACATAGACTGACACTGTGCGCCCTCTGTCGGCCTAGTCCACCCACCTCGGCACTCAAGCTCATATTCAGCCCAAAAGAAAGAGGAGAGGCTCTAATCAATTTTCGTGCAATAATTAATTTATACCATTCATTAGGGTGCACATAACCTCCCGCCAAAATGTTTCCTGATTACTGTCACTTCCTCAGGGCCACATAAATTATATTCAGCGTTCTGAGATTCTTCATTTCTTCCTTTTACGTCTTAATTGCATCATCAACATTCAGTCAGAGTACCTCATTTTTTGTTATGAATACTGTTCCTTCGAAATTATCAGTCAAAGGATAAGTGCTTACCTAATTGGAAATCATATAGAGAAATGTTAATATGACAAAGTTTCAATAACAATCATAATAAAAAGAAATAACATAGACAAAGTGAAAATTGGTTCGACAATTTTTTCTATGTAGAGCCAGTGAGTAAAAAAACATGCCCATTCGTCAAAAAACGTGACGCACACAAACGTTAATATACAGCATATAATTGTTACACATTGAATTGTTTGGAGTACGACCCCATGAAGTGTGAGAGTCGCTAAAAGTGTTTGTAAATCAAAAAGTCGACCGAGTTTCAATCCGTTTGCAATGGGGGATCATCATCAGGACTCAGGATAGAGAGAGCCCGAGAGCATACCAGCAGAAGTGAAAGAAAAGGAAAAAAGCATTGGTAATGCATCGGTTTGCCTATGTAATGAATAAAGAGCTGTTTTCATCAATCATCGTCTGGGAGAAGGAAAGAGCTACCTGACAGATAACACAGGAATGTAGAGCATGTGGCGCAGTGGCTAGAGCTGCTGACTTGAGAGGTGGGGATCCTGGTTCGAGTCTCAGCGGCACCGTGCAACATCCTGTGATTCTATGCAAATCATGTAATCTCTCCGGTTGATAAATTGTTATATAAATATGCTGCAATAGTAAAAGGCAAAAGTTTATGAAAATATAGTTCCACCAAAGTGGATGTTAACAGTATTTCGGCGGCGGGAAACTAATAAGAGAAGCAGATGGGGAACAAGCATTGGTAAATGCAGGAAAATATACTACAGCCAATAGAAATGGAGGAAAGGTAAGTGGCACGCACAGGACCCAATGAGAAGCCAGGAATGAGAGGAGGCGGGATGTAAGTCCCTTTTAAGTTTATATTAAAAACAATAGATTTCTCAAGCACAGCGCTATCGCTGTGCAGGCGAAACCTAAAAAGCAATCAATAAAATGATTATGGGAAGACACTTTATTACACGTGATGTGCAATTACACATCATGCTATACTCACACAGAGTCACAAAAGGGCTGAAAAGGAAAGAGAGAAGAGTGATCAGAAAGGAGATGATTATAAAAAAGCTTACCCCATGGAAATTAAAGGTAATAAATCATCGCTATTTCTTGTTCTACATTTGCAGCCATGGGGTTGGATTGCTTTCATGGCTCCTGCAAGTCTCTCCTTCCCCCTAATACGGAATCATTTTAGTTTGTGTTTTTTTGTCCTGCCGGCCCTTACAGCTACTCACTTTGGGCGCGCATTGTACCATCCCATCTAATGGTTTAATACAGGGAGAAAGCTGAATCTGAGTTATCTCACGCGGTGGGCGAAGAGCATCTGAAAATAGGATTAGAAAGAGTATGTTACCAAAAAATAACAAGCATTTGCAATGCAATATGTCTCGCATTACTAAAAGTTTGAGCTATTGGCATTGCAAATAATACTGCAACGCCAATAGCTTAAACTTTCAGTAATACGAGACCTATTGCATTGCAAATGCTTGTTCTAGTTGGTGATGGGACTGATATGTGCGGTTTCAAAAATAGAACACAAACTTACAGCACAGAAGCAACCAATAAGCATATTAAAATAAAAAAGGGTCAATATCATGTTTACAAGCGTTCAACATAGTTATCCCCACCCCCAGAAAATGTATGAATGTACATGTACACTAAAACAAACCATGAAGATGGAAAGGTTCTCCATTATTTCCAACTATGCTAATGTTTGTGACTATATGACTAATAATTCTACTTAAGATGTACTTCGCCGCGTTTTAATTGCAAGAACCAAAAATATTTATGAGTCATTATTTCACAAATTGAAAATTAACTTTCATGTAATGTCGCGATCAGATCGATTAAGTTAGACACTTCTTAAAAAATTGTGATTTTCCAAATCAACTATGTAAAGCAAGATGTTATATAGCACTGGAATTATGCAGCAAGAGAGCACCAAATTATGTGGCAGGGTTGACTAAATTATGGAGCAATAAGAGTCAAACTATGCAACATAATGCAGCACATTTGTTGATAGCATTACTTCATTATTTTAATTTTTACACATGGTAATACTGTCTGGGCAAAAATTTCACCTCACAAGTACTAGTTTAACAATCAAGTACAGAAATAAGCTGCTGAAAGATAATCAGCTAAACATTGTGAAGGGCATTCCACTGGCATAAACACATTTGATTTGTTTGAGCTAGAAACAAAAATCTGCAGATTATGCAGCAAAGGATGGATTATGTCACAAATTCAGCAAATCCATAATTATGCGGAAAAAGCTGAGGCCGCAGAGTCACATAATTCCAGTGGCCCTGCAGGCGTGTAGCATTCAGGGTACTTGAAAGCGTGACATGAATTGGGGAACAATAGCAAGAGAAAGGGTTAGAGAACTGGAAAAGGAAGGCGGGAATGATACGTTGGTTACTTATGCCACTCAAATGTTACTTCAGAGCACCAAAGAAGAGCAGTGCAAAGGCCCTTTAAGGCATATATGAAAGCCAGCCAGCATTTATATGCTGGTCAGCTTGAATTACATAAGACATTACCCCAACTTTGCATGGCGATTTATCCTATTCTTGGACACCTATCACTCAGTTCGTAGATTTGCAAAGACTGGTCCACAACAATCTCTCAATAAACCATTTCATGGAAGCATCAGTACAATCATTGGATGGACACGTAGGTACATGACTTACAACACCCTCCTCTTTCCATGTACAGTCACGCATACTTCGACATGCACAAACGTTTACTGTGGTTTTTACTAAGAGACATTCCCGATCCAATTAACAGATAACACCAATACATGAATAAACATTAGCCTAAATCAGTGGTTCCCAGACTTTTTTGACCCGTGTCTCCCTTGACTCATTGGCCGTTGCCTGTGGCTCCCCACTTTTACTTTTTTTGGAGGGTGGGATGGGGATGTAAGCCCGGCCTCGGGAGTACTTGCATTTTTCTCCCTGAAAATAATTGGGATGAAGCTGATGAAGGTATTATAATCATATACGCAGGTTGTTTTGCATTATTAAGGTGGCGCCTTTAATAAAATATTCCTAGTTACACTTCTTTGCCCATGCCCTTTTTTAGAGTACCCTCTCAAACTTTTTCATCCCACTTACAGTGCTAGATAGCACCCCTATGCATGTAGGCCCCATTGCCAAAGTGTTTCTGCGCTTGAATATTTGCATGCACTTCCATTTCTACCCATGTCATACGTGCCAACACACCTGTCTCAGCAGAGTGACTCACCATTTTTTATACCACATACAGCTTTATTTTTGCTGTTTCCTCCCTAAAATTGCCTCCAAATCAATGCAAGCCAAATAAATTCCTCTGATTTTATTTTTTAAACATCCCTCTTTCTTGCTTCCAAATGTTGGCATTATGCTGTATATGGTGTTTTACTTCCCTGTGCTCAAGGAGAGAGCAGGCCTGTCTGGAAATGTGTGTGTACTGAGAGAAATATGTACTGGAAGTACCTATGATTCAAGTACAAATGTCAATACTTAATAATACTTAATGTGTTTAATAGTCAGTGCAACTGTACTTTCCTGATAACTTGCATTGGTGTAAAATGCATTTGGAAAAAAATGAAACTATTAACGAGTCTAACAAAATAAATCAGGCATCTTCCGCTTACTTTGGGAGTGTTGGAACGTGGGTATCCAGTGAAATGTGGAGGTCATCTCCCTCGACATGCCATCAATTAAACACTACGTTTACACCTTTAGGCATGTCACTTACAAATCATCGACATCATGCGTTTAAGTCTAATTAGTTTAACTGAAGCCAACAGACCCTTCAACATTAAATGCATTAAAGTGCTTGGTGTGCGGCTCCCCTTGCTAGGTTTGGCAGCTCCCCAGGGAACCACGACGCACAGTTTGGGAATCACTGGCCTAAATACCAACTCAAACCTAAACACTGACATCTATACTCTCAAGCATGTACATTATTTGCATTGATTCATACGCCCTCTATACATTGACATCCTTTGCGTATACATCTGTGTTCCATCTATGTCTGAAAAACCCACACTACACAGGGACAGTCACAATCATATTCTAAGCGTGAAAAGCTATGCACTACCGATCAGTGATGCATGATCTGTGCACAACTCAAACTGCAGTATGGACGTGAAGTCCATATGCATTTATACAAACTGTCAGCACCAGTACCTATGCGCATCCATTTATGCATTCTCTTTGCATGCATACCTACGCAGATTCATTCATAAATATCAACACACAATCACAGAGACGTGTACAAGGACTGCATACAAAACATATACATGTTTCTTCGCAAAAGCTCTCTCTGTATGGATACTTATGTGCGCCTAGGCAAGCTGTTCATGAAGACCAGAGGTCAAACTGGGCGGGATCTGAGGGGCAGGACATGCTCATACTTTAGTTTGATAATACAGTTTCCCTGCTTCATGTTTAAAGGCATACATTTCGAAACTTGAGATGTCTCAACTGAAGTGGGGTAGTCTGTGCTGCGAAGCTGAGCAACGGCGAGAAAGCAAAAGACACACAATTGATGGACGGAATGCAGAACAAATCAAAACATTCACCCCCAGTCAAGAGATATGGGTTAAATCCATCATTCTTTTGCTCACCATGCCACCCCAGTTTAGACCTGGCCATATGCAAATCAGTCTTGACCCTGTGCCACATGGGAACAGTCCAGCCCGAACTGCCAAGCCAGGTCCTCCCTGGACCGGAAACAAGCATCCTAGGACTGGTTTCGGGGTTTCGCCCCTCATCAGCCAGGATAGCTTAAATCCAGTGGCACAGTGAGCCCGGGACCCACATCTGGGCATACCCGGCGCATTTAGGGCGAGAAAGCAAAAGACACACAATTGATGGACGGAATGCAGAACAAATCAAAACATTTACCCCCAGTCAAGAGATCTGGGTTAAATCCATCATTCTTTTGCTCACCATGCCACCCCAGTTTAGACCTGGCCATATGCAAATCAGCCTTGACCCTGTGCCACATGGGAACAGTCCAGCCCGAACTGCCAAGTCAGGTCCTCCGTGGACTGGAAGCAAGCATCCTAGGACCAGTTTCGGGGTTTCACCCCTCATCAGCCAGGATAGCTTGAATCCAGTGGCACAGTGAGCCCGGGACCCACGTCTTGTGTGTCTTTTGCGAAGCTGAGCAAGGGGCAGTTGCCTGCTACATGAAAGAAATGTAAACGTGTGCATTTGGTTAATCTGATATGCAAAGGCTGGGTTGAAGCCAGAATTGTCTTTACTTGATAGAGTAATTTGAAGCTTTATGATAGTGACAAAGCCGTATTCTTTTTGAGAGGTATTGTAAGGTGACCGGCTTATCTGTGGAGTGCATGCATCTTACGGACAGTTATAAAAAATATTTGCACTAAGTACAGCCTGCACATTACTCAGATCTATATTTTCTAAACACTTTTTTATCTTAAACTTAAATATTTTTTGCGGACTTTGTGTCAGTCTATCATGCTGTGGGCCATTCAAGTTAAAAATAATGACGTAAATATTCACAGTACTTTCTGTCACAGACTTAGACTTCATAACACTAAAAGCACACCAGCCCCAATTCCCCACTGCACTAACTGTGGATCTCTGGTTACAGACACAGATGTATCTGCAGTGATCGCAAAAATCAGTAGAGGTTTCACAACATAAAATAGTGCATCTCTCACCGATTATTTTATCTTACATTTATTTTTCATTTGGAGGGGGGTAGGGGTGTTCTTTTTTTACAAGCACTTACCTGAAGGTGAAAGACCTATGAAATAGTTGCAGAATATTTTGGTCCTCTTAGCTACGCCTTTGCTTCCGCCCCCACGCTCATTGACTCCACCTCAACTGCACTCACGTTAACGGTTTCCATACTTTTTTTTAATGCACTTCGACCCCTGATGATTTAAGCAGCTACACACTCACGTACTCAAGAACAGCCACATCTGCACATTATGTGAATACCTACTTTTGAATACACATACTTTGCACATCTGTGAATATGTGCATCCTATATGAATAAGAACGCATGTACGCTTTGTATTAGTATCAAAGAACAATAAAGGATGGATACCTGTGAATGTAAAGCATATATATATACAGCCTTGGAGGCTAGCCTTTTGAGTTGATAGTTAGGGACATTCATGCATTAAAAGGAACGCACTCTCATGAGTTTTAACAGGCACATATCCCTCGTGTGGACAACCCAGCACGAATAATCTGCATTTTGTGCCTGCCCGGGGCTCACCTCGAGCTGCTGCAGGCTTCGCCGGTGAACTACCACTGCTGGTTCCGGTGGCGTCCCACGAAGATCCTTTGTGCTGCTTCTTGTGCTTGGGTAGTGGTGGAAGCTTGAGGGGGCAGAAGGTGAAGTGTCCTGGACTGAGGGATGAGATAGGCTGTGGGCTTTACAGCTCTCTACTACCCGGGCCCCCCATCTTCCGGGCTAGGTCACTCGTGCTCTTCTGGTGGTGGTGATGATGGTGGTGATGGCGAGATGGCTCTTGATTCAGCCTCACCCGCTTGCCCCCTTGGCTGGCTGGATCATCATCCTCGCGGCGCTTCTTCTACCTCCCCCTATTCTTCCCTTTGTCTCTCCCCTCTTCCCGGACGCGCAGAACCTCGACCTGCGCAGCCATTTCCAACATTATTTTTAAATAGCACCTCGATTTTCGAGTGAGCATGCGCCGAAAGCAAGTGCAAGCTTGGTCTTGTGGTTTGCCAATGGCATTACCGCATTAACAACTGTAGTCCCATTGCAAAAAAAAGACAAGCAGCTACTAACCAGAACGGGTAGCCACAAAGTTTTTCAACTCTGCTGCGAGTGCCCGAAGGGAAACAGGCATGGACATAGAAAGAGGACTCCTTCTTACCAAATGAAAGGGATTATTTCAAGAAGGCAGCGTGCTCCGGTTGGAGCAAAGCGTGCGTCCTGCCTCATAGCTGCCACCGTGCGTGCCGCTACTCGCTCCCGAGGCAATACTCCATGGGAGTGAACTTTTGGAAAAAGGTGGGACATACACCCACCATTAGCCAATTGCAGGCTCAAATGTTTACACGACACACACACAAAAGCCAATTCAAAAGCGCGGGAGGAGCCAGACCCCACAAGTACATACAACAGATCGCCACAGCGCAAGCGCTGTCAGCCTGACCTAAAAAAAGACCATATTTGCAGGGCATGTTTCATGCACAAATCTTTAAAATGTAAACGGCTTTGGGTTTCCGTACAAACCCCTCTCATATTTAACTTTCTTTGGTTACTTGATTAAATGTAAGCACAGCCTCTCTCTCTTTCACACAGCTCAGTAATAATACCTATTACCCAAAATAAGGAATACTTACCGTATTAGGCATTAATAAAGAATAATCGATCCGTTATCAGATTAAGTGTTAGTGACAAGAAGACTTGATTGGTCCTGGCTAAATTATTCATGTAAGGAGGTTGTGGACGTAATGGCAATGGCTGCTCATGAAAGTGTAGGTGTTGATCCTAGTCGGTTAAGCCCCCCCGCCCCCTGCCGTTCCCCCCCCCCTTTTTACTTTATGAGACACTGTGTGGTAAATGGGAGAGGGTATCTGACCATTTCTCAACTACTCAGTATAAGTGGCCAGAGCTTTGCATTAAACCCACAACAAACATATGTGTGAAATCATGCAGTTGTCCAACTCCTTTTATACACATATATCACAATGCCTCCATATTCACAATGTGTTTGGGGTACTCTTTCCCTACATTTATTAATCTACTACTCCAGGCACATATTTGGATGCTTCTGCACATCGCCTTAGCCTCTTCTTTACCCTCAGTTGAACATAGGACAACATTTCCCAAACTCATTTTGCCCATATTTATAAATCTGCATACTGTGAGATGCACATTTAGTCCACATGTTCTACATTGAATGACCATTTTTAGCCTCCAACGCTCTGAATACAGTCAGCTCGATTAATTGTGACCTGAGAGGGAACCCAAATAGTGTGATAAGCATTGCATCTCCATGTTTTTCGTGTGGTAACTTTCAATAGGATAATTCTGCTGTGTGAGAAGTTGGCCTGGCATATGCTGTCCATTAGTTATAGTGGGCACCTTGCACGACCCTTATTGATGATAGGTTTAAAGACAACCTTTATTGAAAGCTATCCTAGTGGTAGCTATGGAGAGCAGCCTTCAGGCTAAGTCTTGAAGGAGTGTAAAGCAGCTTGGTTTACCAGATTATAACCTCTTGAATGACCAAATGAAAGGAGAACCACACAAGATATATATAAAATATATGTATTTATTTCTAAACACTCACTACTAACCTCTTTATGAGATTAGAGTCCAAGATACACAATATCACAGTATTAAAACGACAGTAAATAGCACAATATACAATGGGCCCCGGGGGACCAAACCATATATTAAGAAAGTGGTATAAGAACCACGACTTGACTAGACACAGTGCCTAGAGCACGTAGAATCGCTGGGTCCCCAAGGAACCACCCAAGGTAGTGACAAAGGAGACCCACGGGGGACGTGTGCAGTGTGAGAACACAGCCGCGAGCGCCGTAGGATTCTATGAGGAAAGTCGCGGTTGGAATTTTAAAGCAAAAGGACACTTAGAAGAGGACTTTGAGAAAACCCCTTTAGACTTAAGGGGTTCTAGGACCAACACCCACGGGAGCACCGTAGTACTCGAGTTACCTCACCCAGGGAAGCCGGGTGCATACGTGTCAAAGGCTGTCGGGAATCGTCGTTGATTTCAATGGCGATCTGCTGCAAAGTGCTGCTGCCGTGAAGGAGAAAAGTGTCCGGTGTGATCCAAGCCTGGATCGAAGATGTGAAGAACCTGAAAGCAGAGGGGACAGAGTCTGGGTCACTAGCCAGTGACCAGGAGCGGAGCAATCGAATGCCCACCGATGTCGGGTGCTTCAGGTGCGAAGAGGTAAAGCTTGACTCTGCAGCCACGGTGTCCCGGAGACGTCAAGGACGACCAGGAGCCGGATTCGAGCTGTCCCACGAAGGATGTCGAGTGCTGGGGTGTCGGTTCTCGGATTGAACACAACAAGCCTTGGCAACAGCAACCCACGCAGGAAGAGAAAAGATGCTTCTGTGAGGACCAGCAAGGTCCTGGGGACTCCCGAAGCGATGGAGAGTCAGGGCACATCTGGAGCAACCAGGGAAGCCCAATTAAAGTTAGAGTTGCCTTCTTGGGGACCCACAGGTCAACGGACCAGGGATCGCGAAGGGACCTTGAGAGGAATCACAAAATGGCGGCCCACGGAACACTCGTTGAGTGTAGGCCGGCAATCTTCGGTGTAATTACTGCTCGGGATCAGGGCTACAAGTAACCCGAAGCTCAGCCTCAGGGGTCGCAGGAAAGCTGATGCTTCTGCAAATGGACGCGGTGCCCAGGGGTTCGGGTTGCACGGTCACCACGAGGGATACAGGCCTCAGACTTGCTGTGGGCACAGATCGACCTCTAAGACCTCGGAAAACCCACCTCCTGTGTGGCAATATTCTTCGGAGTCCGTCGGAGCTTCGGAGATGCCAACCGGTCAGTTGCGTTAAAGGTGCCTGCCTTGCAGGGGAGTAACTCCTTTACTCCAAGGGAGATTCTTCAGTCATCCAGCGTAGTGCAGATCGTCGAAGTACTTGGTTTCTGTGTCAGAGTTTAGTCCAGGTGTAATCTAAAGTCCTGTAGTCAGGGGTTCCTACTTTATACCCAAGGAAGGGGTGGGACAAACTCGGGGGACCCACCTATGGGAGGGTCAGGAAAGAGGGGTGGCTACACCCATTTCCTTTGTCCAGTTTCACGCCAGAGCAGGGGCTGGTAGCCCCTGCAACCGGTTTGAGCTGGACTATGCACAGGGACACCAAATGTGCCCCCAGTGCAGACTTCAAAGCACTCTCGGAGTGCACCCACCCAGCCCCAATACACTAAAGCCTGTCTGGGTGGTGGTCACACCTCCCTGTGACAGGAAACCTTTTGTCCAGGCCTCCCCTGCCGGAGTTTCGTCCAGCAGCAGAAGGGCAGACTCGTGTCTGTGGCTGCAGCATCCATTTTGTGATGCCAGGGTTCTGTTAAGCTGGTACCGGGTGTACCGGTGGTGCCATGTTTCTCCCTCTAGTAGGGTGGAATCATACCTCCCACTCCAGTTACTGGGATGGAGGTATGATTCCAAGGTGTTTGACACCAAACACGACATGTTTCCATGCAGCCATTCTCAAGTTAGCATTTACCGCGAGGTTATAATGCACTTAAGAGTATATGGTTGGCTGCATCACAAACAACCCCGGAATGAAGATTCCGAAAGCTGCAGAGGGGCTCTGCTCATGCATGGGCACCCTCTCACATGAAACCCAGCACCCTGCCTTCAGGATTGTTAAGGCCTGCCATAGGGGTGACTATGTGCAGTGATATGGAGAGATATAGGGAACCTATATCTCAGTAAGGGGTGGGTACACCACCTTACACAGGCTGCTGTAGCAGACCTGTTGTGTCATTTTAAAAGGCTTCCCAGGGGTGGTACAATACATGCTGCAGCCCCTGGTAGGCCTCTGGGGTACCTATGCCCTGGGTACATAGTATACCATATACTAGGGACTCACAAGGGTACCCCAGAATCCAATCTGGAGTGTACCTAAAGTACATACAATCAATTTAGAGTAGAAAGCAGATAGACTGGGGTCCTGATTAGCAGGGCCTCAGTCTGGCTAAGTCGAAAAACAGTGAAACATCAGCAAAAAGTGGGAGTAGCTATAAGAAGCAGATCCTACTCTCCTACATGCTGCATTTGTATGGGGAAAATAGTCGGGAAAAACAAGAGGTGAAGATTTTCATGCAGTAAGCACTGAAAGCTGCATGCTATGTGCCATTTGGGGGGCAAATACAATTGGCTGCTTTGTATTGCATGTGATACATTCCGATCCCTGTGGTGTCTGCGATATCTCTGGAACGATAAATAACTCGTTCTTTTCTAGGCCAACCATAATCAGGGCCTTGGTGCTTCACTAATGCTTCAGGAGGAATACAACCTTCCGTCAATGAAAGTCCTCTGGAAATAATTTTGCTTCTTATTTTTCTTTTTTTGTTTAAATTTCTTTATTAATTTCAAGATAGACATACAACATATAAGAATGGCATACATTCCAAAAATCCTGCTGCAGGTTCCGCAAATCAGAAAGCTAAGACGATAGCCATAATACCAAAAGACAAGGACACAGTGAACAACAGAACTCCCCTCCCTCCCCCCCCAATTCTTCCCTCCCTCACCTCTTGAAGGCTTAAGGTACGTAGCAATGGTGTTACCAATCCTCCCCCCCCCCCCCCAATCCAGATTGTCTAACCATGGGTGCCCTGAGGTGACCCCTCGGTCGTAGATTCACTCTGAGGCGGGTCTGCCAAACACAGGAGTCTCAAGTATTTTGGACAAGTGAGTTCCTTGAATTCGGAAGTCAATAGCGACAGAATAGGTCCCCACAGGTCATGAAAGGAGGTCCCTGGATTAGCCAAGGAGAGGGAGATTTTCTCCATTCCGAGTATCGCCCACAATCTGTGCAACCATCCAACATATGTAGGCGTTGTTGTTTTCCTCCAGTGAGATAGGATGTTTTGTAGAGCCGCCCCCAGTGCTAATGCCATCTGTTTCCCCCTTCTTGATTTAAGCGGGAAGGTAATGGGGTTGGGCAGGCCCAGGAGAGTGTAAGATGGGAAACGAGGTATTTGAGTCTGGAAATGGGAATCGATGTCGTCCAAAACCTGTTGCCAATAGTGGGAGAGCTGGGGGCATTCCCATGGTAGATGGGTCAAAGTACCCACCGAACCACAGGCCCTCCAGCATAAGGGGCTACATGCTGGATTGCTTCTGTGAAGCCGTGGAGGTGCCAAGTACCAATAAGTTACTATTTTCGTCGCAGTCTCTATATTGGCGACACTATGTGCAGAATGGCGTGCCCTGAAATAGATGTCCTGCCATTCCTTCTGTGTTAACGTCCTGCCCAGTTCCACCTCCCATCTCTGCTGACTAGGTGTTTTCTCAGTGCTGGGACCTCCACGGATTAGTTTGTAAAGATCCGTGGTCAGTCGAGTGTCTGTGTGTCTGGTGAGTAGCCATTTTTCAAAAGACGTAAGCTGTCTCTCTGCCCCCTTTCGTACCTCTAGCTGCAATGCCCAATGCCTAATCTGTTGGTAATGGTAGCGTTCATTTTCAGAGAGATTATGCTGCGCCCGTAGGTCGTCAAAAGACAACGGCCCTTCCACATCGAAGAAGTGGCCTACTGAACGACAACCTGTTTTTGACCACTGTGCAAAGTTAGTTTCATCCATTCCCGGAGTAAAGTCGGGATTGTTGACTATCGGCGTGATAGGGGACGGGAATGTTGTAAGCCCTCATGAGACAGCCACTCTGTCCCAAGCCGACATGATGGAATGCGTCACCTTGGATAGGTACATATTACGCGGCCTAGCTGATTTGGAAAGGAAGGGAACTCCCCACAGTGGTTGCTTAGCCAGCGCTCTGTCCATGAACAGCCAGTGTTTCTCGGACTCTGGCCGAGACCATTCGACCAGAGCCCGCAATTGCACTGCCCAATAGTACTCCTGCAGATTTGGGATCGCCAGTCCCCCCTCTGTTGGAGCTCTGTAACTTAAGTCTCTGCGCATCCTGGGCCGCTGATCTCGCCAGATGAAGCGTTCTAGGTCTGTCTGCAGTGCCTGCAGTACCCCGGGAGGAGGCCAGAGAGGGCCTGGAATATGTATATGATTTTAGGTAGTACTGTCATTTTAATGGCTGCAACACGGCCCAGCCAGGACAGTGAGTGCGGTCGCCATCGACGAAGGCAGTCGCGAATCTGCCACAGCAGTGTTGTGTGTTTCAAGGAGACAGTACTTCGAATGTTGCTTGCCAGTTGCAGACCCAGGTATGGGATAGAATCCGGAGCCCATTGAAGGCGGTGGGAGCGTTTAAGGGAGTCTAACGTAGCCGGACTGAGAGTCAGACCCAGAGCCAGGGACTTACTAACGTTCATCTTGAATCCCGATGCGTACGAAAAGCGTTCAAGCTCTGCCAGCAAGGAAGGTAGTGACTGTTCCGGTTGCCCTAGGGTGGCCACCACGTCGTCAGCGTACAGACTGATTTTGTGATCCTCTCCTCCGAACTTTACTCCGGAGATTGAGGGGTCATCACGTACTCTTTGCGCCACGGGCTCCATGTATAGAGCGAATAGGAGCGGTGAGAGAGGGCACCCTGTCTCGTCCCTTGTTGGATAGGGAAGGGGGCCGAGACCACTCCATTTACCCGGACTAAAGCAGTAGGGGTGGTATAGCTAGCGAAGACCCAATTGACGAAGCGATCTGGCAGACCAAAGTGATGTAGGGTGGCTTTGAGATAGGGCCAGTGTACCCTATCAAACATTAAGGAGAGAGATAGGACGGTAGGACGCGCAATTCCGCTTGTCCTTCCCCGGTTTAGGTATGACCGTGACTAATGCCTCTAGCATCGAGGGTGGAATAGGAGAGGATGAACCGATCGAGTTGAATACCCTCATTAGCAGTGGGGCCAGGGTAGTACAGAATGCCTTGTAGAAAAGGGAGGAGAATCCGTCCGGGCCCGGAGACTTAAGTGGTTTTAATCGTGATATGGCAGAAATAACTTCCTCAAGTCTAAAAGGTGCTTCGAGGTCTTTCACCTGACTAGGAACTAGCCTGGCGGTGTTTACACCTTGCAGGTATTGCATAGGTGCCGTTTCAGGAAGTTCCTGTGCCTTGTACAGGGATGTATAGTATTGCCGAAAGCTATCCGCAATGCCTAGATCAGTGGCCTGCTCCTGCCCGGAGTGATCTATAATCAGTGGGGACGTTGGCCAGTTGCCGCTGTGACCGCAATTTATTGGCCAGAAGCCTCCCGCACCTGTCTCCCTTAGAATAAAATGCATGCCGAAGACGCAGTGCAGCGTGCTCAGCCCCATCAAAGTCCAAGCCGGCAAGCTGGGCTCTCGCCGCCGTTAATTGTTTCCAGACCCTGGGAGCACCAGTTCTTTGGTGAATCCGCTCCAATTCCACCACCGCATCCGAGAGTTGCTCCCTTTTTTCTCTCCGGGATTTGTTATCATGCGCAGATATTGCTAGAAACTCTCCCCTAACTACCGCCTTCAATGTGTCCCACAACATGGCAATGGGGGTGTCCGGAGTATCATTGTTGGACAGGTAATCCTCTATAGTCCGAGTAATACGCTGAACTACCGTGGGGCGCTGTAGCATCGTCTCTCTTAATCCCCACAGCCGGCGGGTAGGGCGTTGGCAAGAGAGGGCCAGAGACATGTGCACTGCCGAATGGTCCGACAGTCTGCAAGGAAGTATCTCGACCTGTTGAGTCTGTTGGGATATCGCGTCAGTGGTCAGTATGTAATCGATTCTGGCATACGTCATGTGGGGGTCGGAATAGAATGTGTACTCTCTTGACGTCTGATGTCGGACCCTCCATATATCTGTCAGTCCCATCTCCATTAGCATCTGTCTCCCCTTTTCAGTAAGTGCCCCCGTCTGGCCATATCTCTGGGCCGATCTGTCCATGTTATGATCCAGGACGAGATTGAGATCTCCTCCTATGATTAGTGATCTATCTGGGGATTTGGCCACTCCCTTTACCACCTCATAATAAACAAACTCCTCCTGGCCTGAGTTCGGGGAATAAACTGTAGCTATGGTTAGTGCGTGTTGGCCTAAGGTGAAATTATGTGCCAGCAGCCTGCCCTTGACTTCGGCCCGCTTGGGACCTATTTTGCCTTGGAAGGTCGCAGAAACTAGAATTGCGACTCCGGCTGTTTTGGCCGAGTGGGAAGAGAATAGCTGATGGGGAAATGCCCTGGCCCGCAGTCTATGAGTGTCTCGGGCAGTAAGTGTGTCTCCTGAAGGAGGCATATGTGTGCATCAGAGTTTTCGAGAAAGGAAAGGACGGCCCGCCTCTTAGAGGGGCTGTTAAGACCTTTTACATTGAGCGAGATTATTTTAAGGGACGTAACCATTGGGAAAGTTCGCGGGGACGCCTATCGTGGTAGTGCGATCATGGTCAATACAGGGGCCAGGGTCGCTAGGGAGTGAAAGCCTGTCTGGCAAGCGGGGGCCATTCCCGATGTGGTATCCCCCGTACAGATGACTTGTGGTAGAGGGAGGAGAGAACCAACATAACCCAAAAACGAAACCTCAACAAGGAAACATGAAACCTCGAACATTGTCATAGTCCTGGGTGGTCAACCCCATGGAAAGGCGTAAGATGTCAGCAGGATCCGTCCCGCCCCGCCCAGGCCCCATGCAATTACGACCCAGGAGCATTCAGTTGTAAGTTGTTGCAGCTGTCCCCCCCCTACAGTTCAGCGTGGCCAAACCCCTCTTAGTCCGCATTAGCAGTCTCTTCTCCCAGAGAGGCGATGATTGCCTGTCTCTCCTTGGCGATAGTCTCAGAGTCCGGCCGGAGACGAGATGGGTAGCGGCCAACTCTCTTCCAGCCGTCAGATCGGGGTTGGCGCCGTCTGGACCCTGGTTGCGTTGGCACGTTTAGGTCTGCGTCGGTCAGGTCAACTAGCTTCTTGGCGTCCTACAGGGAGCGGATCTGGACCAGCGAGCCCTCCCACCTGAAGATTAAGCTAAAGGGATGACCCCATGAGTAAGATATGTCTTTGGAGCGCAAGTGGGAGATGATCGGCGCAAATTCTTTCCTTTTTTGCAGGGTAGACGCTGCCAGATCTTGGAAGAGTAGGGGTTTCGTAGAACTGAATTCTATTGGGTGCTTGACTCGGGCCTCTCGGAGAATCCTTTCTTTAAGTTGAAAGTCATGCACGCACGTAAGTATGTCGGGAGGGGGAGCCGTTGCTGCTCTCTTCGGGCCCACTCGATGTGTTCTGTCTAGCTTGATCCGTTGCTCTGGAGGGGAACCCAGGATGAAGCGGAAGAGCTCTTCCACAAAAGCTTCGATGTCCTGCCCTTCAGACCCCTGTGGAACAGCTCTGATCCGTATGTTGTTCCTCCGGGAACGGTTTTCGAGATCTTCAGCGTGGGCCTGGAGGTCCAGTTGTTGTTCTTGCAGGCGAATCACCTCCTGTTGGATCTGTTCTATCTCCTCGTCCCGTGTTGTAGCCTGCGTCTCCAATGTGTCGACCCTCTCGCCCAGCGAATCCAGGTCCCTCCGTGTCTCCCGCAACTCCTGGGTCATTTCCTTCTTCATAGTGTGGATGTCCTCTTTCAGGGAAGCAAATAGAGATTCCAAGAAGGCTCGTGTGATCGGGCTATCCGCCTCCCCCGTCTCTGTGTCTAAAGGGCCGCTGGGGGTGGGTCTCAGCGCTCCCAGTACCAGACCTGAGGAGACGCTCCCAGTACCAGACCTGAGGAGAAGGTCCTTAACCGACCTGTTTTTCTTGGTTTTGGCGGAAGCCATCTCGATTGGTGCTACTCTCTGACCCAGAGGGGTGCACTGTGAGGCCCCGCCGGGTATGAGGAATGTCCACCGTTCCACACCTCCTGCCCCGCTGCTACTAGTGCTCCACAGCCTCTGGACACTATGGATTGTGTGGCCTCTCCGCAATCGGCACTCGGCGCCAGGGTCCTCCGCAGCGTAAGTCCAGCTCCTTTCACTGCAGTCAAGGGGTTGCGACAAGTTCCCAGGCACTACAAGAAGTGGCACAACGAGCAGCCACAGATGTCCAGGCTTTCACACAGGCATAGGGGTGGGGGACATCGCACGTCCTCAAGGTGTCTGGTGTTGTCTAGGGGGACCAGTGCTGGCGGTTGCAGTCCCCACAAGTAACCAAGTTCACCCTTCTCCTGGGTCTCGTCACCGCACGTCTTCAAAGTGCAAGGAGAAGAGAGGGCAGGGCATGCGTCACTCTCCTCACCAGTGCCTCTCAGTCCCAGCCCCCCCCGGCCGATCTGCTCCCTGATCCCCCCTCGCTTCCTCTCTGAAAGGGGGGGGTGGCCCACCGCGGCCTCGCCAGCACAGTTCCAGGCCGCAACGGCAGGCCCACCCCTCCGGTGCACGCGCTGACTCCGAGGGGGGCTCCTCAGCCGGGTCCGGGCCCAGATCTAGGGCTCAACTCAACCCCATCGGGGTAGGGGTGTCTCCACTGTTACAGCCCCGGTGAGGATCAAGCACTCTGGTCGCAATGGGGTCCGGCGCCGTGTCCGTCGCGGAGCCAGGGTGGGGGGGCGGCCGGCCCAGCGATCTCCGCTGTACTACACCGCTTACAGTCCCAGGCAAGGCCTCCGCTGCGCGACTCACTGACTCTGGGTCCGCGCCGTGCGCTCTCCTCTGCTTCCCGACCAGTAGATGCTCGGCTGGGCTTCCCGGCTTAAGGTCCTCCCAACGCTGCGGATCCGGCAGAAGGGAGTCAATCTCCGGCCCAAGCGCCGTAGGCACGCTCTCCCCCAGGCAGGCCTCTTGCTACCTGGCCGCCTCTCTCGGCACAGCTCAGCGGGGGGACGGCGCGCAGACGCCACGACCCTTCACATGCGGGTCTGACGGCGCCTCCCAGGCCCTTTTCCTGGCCCGATCCGCTCTCCGGTGTTGATAGATGCGGGGGGGAGCACAGGTCAGCGCTGCTCCCGGTGCTCAGCAATATTTAGACGGCGGGTCCCAGACGGCGGAGCAGAGAAGCGAGCAGGCTCGTCCTACTCGGCCGCCATCTTGGCCACACCCCCGCTTCTTATTTCTTAAGCAGGTAATTAATGTATACTTCAATCCAGTGAGGTTTTTCACATGTGATCCATGAGAGCTAGAGTGTTTTTATTTTAAACATACCTCACTGCCATGAATTAGCAATGCTGCGGCCCTCCAAATCCCAGCGCAAGATTGCACACTAGTGTGAAGATTCAGCCCAGAGAGAGAACGTCATAGCTGCCATTGTTTCAGATTGCTTATGTGTGACATTTTCATAAATACATTGTAATTATGAGTGACATTCAACGACTATGAGTGACATTTTCTCACAAGCAAAATAAAGCAATGAAGACCAGGGAAACATAAATATTAGAAATTAAACCCATTTGAGCAACGAGAAACTCTAAGAAGATCTTAAAACTGCTGCAAAGCACCAGAAATGGAGGGGCACGTGGGACCTGACTGTACCAAACAGGATGGGAGAGGGCTTAGCCCAGATGATCTCAGGTGACAATAAATGATCATAATTACTGACCCGCTGACTCAAAAATATTAAAATCAATTAAACCGACCTGACATTTTAGGTTTTTCATTAATATTATGGTCTTTATTTCACTTCAGTTTCCAGGATGTGAAAGCATTCACTGCTACAGCCGTACTACTCAGAACAACAAGGAAGCAGCTCGAACCGATATAGCTTTCTTATGATGTTAAAACCAACTGTCACTCTCAGGGGAAACTTGTCTGTAATGAACTAGGACATACCATTGTCCAACTACACAAATAATCCCTCTGCTAGATTACCATACTGCAAAAAATACTCCGGGATACCAGCAAATTTCCAAACCTGTACTGGCACTTCCCATACATTCTGTACACATATCTGACTAAAATGAACAGAATTATTAAAAACCTTACGGTAAACAATCCATTGGCCGGATGTAAAGGTAATTAAAGACATTGGTGTCATTGCACAGCTGATAAATAGCCTCCATCTCATGAGCGACACAAATAACTAGTCCGGCCTTTTTGACTAGCTCCAAGTTGCAGTCTGGGACTTGTAGTTTGGGTCTTCACATTGTAAGCACTGGCTTAGTATCTCAGCATACGGAAATTATTTCCTGTTAAAAGGGGAGTGCTGACTGTTGTTTTCACTCATGCAGGTGGTCCATTGACAGCCAGGTCAGCGCACCGCAGAACATGTTAAAACATTGCCTTGGATTACAATTATCTCTGATAATGAAGAAACCCCCTACAAAGGGGGATATTTGAGGGCATGAAATGTGTATGGTACAAAAATAAAGAGGGTTGTCACTAGCACAGCGACTTTTGATGCAGGTGCTGTGGTGCGGCACCAGCCACAGCCTGAGGTAACTCAGCCAGTCAGACTGTCACAGAGGAGCTACAGGCTCCGAGGCCTCAGGCTCAGCTGTAACTTTACTTAAGCAGGCTCTTGATAACGCGCTGAAAGTAAATTGGAGAAGGATTGGAGAAGGTACTAGTGACAGACACTTACTAGTAGTCTGTAGCAAGCAGTGCCATGAGCGGTATGGGCCAGCCCGCCGCGACGACTCCCCCTGCATGGGCTGCTGGCAGCGGTGGAGGCCTCAATGACTCACGCCGCGTCATTCTCATGGCTGCTGGACTGCACTGCAGAGCTGAGCTGCCTGCTGATGCACCACCACTATGGGGCCGCGGTCTGGGTCCGGTCGCAGCAGGTCCTCCTATCATTGCAGCAGCGCGGCCCAACAATGCGGGATGCGCTGCTAACATAACTGTCTGCCACTTGCTCACGCAGCGTGCGGCCCGCTTATTGGGTAAATCATCACTGTCACTGACTCGAGTCATAACAGTGAATCTGATGCCACAGTGAGAATATTGTTACATTGTTATGTGCACTGCCTAAACCAGCACAGAGCGAGCTGAGCCAGCCCCAAGCCTGCTTGCAAGTAGAACCGAGCCAGCAAGCTTTCTATCAATGGTGCTAATAGCATTCCGGCTTCCAGTGGCGGCTGGTGACATTTGAAAGTGGTAGGGCGTAAAATTATTGTCATACTGCACATTGGCGAGCGAGCGTAGCGAGCGAGCCCGAACAATCCACGAGGGTTATGGGGGGGGCTCTTACCCCGATAACATTTTGAAAAAAGAGTGGAGAAATGGTGCATTTTCCAGCAATTTTCTAAATGCCGTAAAGTGTTAAATCATGCTACCGAGCTTTTGTATTGCACTTTGGTCACCAGTTAGTTTTGACATCAATCCCCGATGATTGCTATATTCTGAAATCACATAACTGCACTGCATTTCTGTTTGAGATCTCTTCAATACCCGATTTGACAGGGGAACACAGTGGCCCATCACTTCTGCCTGGTTGCTTCCCAGCTGCAGCGAGCTGCCTTGAGCTGTACACACCAGGGCTAATTGTCCCATGTCTGCACCCGTGCAGGGAACACAGCACTCATTAGACCTACTCACACATGCACATATGTGAAACATTTCCATAGAATCACAGATCCGTGGCACTGGGGACTTGCAGGAGGCTGCAACTTCGCCTATTTTTAGTGCTCGGTAAAATACATGCATTCTTTCCCCCCAGCAGCTGTCCCAGGGGTTAGGAATTTATCCTCACGGTTAACTTATTAAGGCTGCCATACATCAAAGGAATGAGATTAAAAATGCATTTCGTTTGCAGGGTGTGCCACACCGGTCTTACAGAACAGATCAGGAAACAGCCAAAGATATAGTCAAAAAAGCGTTGCATGAAAGCAAACAACGGCTGGGACATTTTTCCAAAACCCGTTCCGACTCTAATCTTGGGTAGAAGCGTAAAGACATACATTACATTGACAGTCAATACAGAGTATGTATACTGGCCGATGGGTGCTGAGTAATAAAATAAGGTTTCAGCATGAGCCCAAACTTCCTCGAAAGTGCCGTACATTCATCTGCCCTCACTCTCATGTACAAATAACAAATATGTTTGGTTTGATGCTAGCCAAATCACAATGTGGTGGTGTCTGCAGTAATTAATGACCACATTAATGTAATCGCCTATAACTACGTCCTTTGTTTAAGCAGACACCCTGGCACTCTCCGTGATCTGCAGTCACCCCCGGCAACTTATATCACACCATACACCAGGGTCAGAACACACAACAATATACACAGACCCACATTATGAATTCCTCGACACAACAAATCACAGCATACTGTATAGCATCACTTCAGTCTTACAAAAAACGTGCCAAGCCATAACTCATTAAAAAGTACGACATCGTGACATCCAGATCACAACACACACAGCTAAAATAAATCCACGTTCACTTTACCCGTTTCCTTTGGCTATCACATTCCACCTTAGGACACTAAATAAAGAACAATTTAGCCCGTATCACAACACACTGTTATATAAAACCTCATACTGTTAACACAATCATTCTATATCTGCAACACCAAATCGCTAGTTGTAGTGGTACTTCTACACCCTCATGATCTGCCCTTCATAAGCCGACAACCCACGCTCTCTGTGTGATCAACATAAGGAAGAAAACACACCACCCCTCCACGGCACTCACCCTGCCACCAGAATGATGACCCTGAGAGGGTCCCTCGCTAGTGTCAGCAGGAAGAGGGAGAAGGCGGGTCCGAAGGCAATGAAAGTGCAGCCGAAGAACATGGCGGGACGGCCTCCTCCGACAGACCCCACCGATCAAAATACTACGGCCACCCGGCGGAGATAGCTGCCATGGAAACAAGTGTAGGGCCACTACGAAGCAGCTGGCAAAATTATAACCACTATAGCGTCGGAAAACACAATGGAAACAGAGAAAAGACTAAAGCAGCAAAAAGGCCACGGAGATTGATTAAGAAACTAAGAATACCACCACGAAACAAGCAAGAGAAATCGAGACAAAATCAAGATAAAGGAGAATTCAGCAGGAGAACAACTTAAAAGATGAAATATTCAGAAGTGGGGACTGACCCTGAAAGTGTATAAACACACTCGGGGCAGCCGCGGCCAGCATCATGCATGCTCATTGGGGGGCATGGGTGTTCACGGGAGGGGATTGGAATAAAAATAAAGAAATAAAACCTACCTTACAACGCCGGGTACCGCGCCACCTCTGCTCCTGGTAATGGTGTGGCCGGTCGCGTGTTCCTGCTGCGCCTCCCTCCTCCTGCTCCCCTAAAGCCAATCACAACTCTGCAATGGCAGGGTTGTGATTGGTGAGGCGCAGCTGAGAGCGCCCCAGCCGGGCCATTTTCTCAGCAGCCTACATAGAGAAAAAGGGGGAGTGCGCATGACTGCTTTGTTCGGCCCTGGGGCCGACCAAACAGTCAGTACCCACAACAGTGGGCAAGCCACTCCCCCCCCCCCCCCCTGCCCTCGAGAGGGACCGCCCACCCCCCCTCCCACAACCAGGCACTTCTGCTTTCTCGCAATGCGAGAAGCAGAAACATAAAATGGTAGTTTTACCATTTTATGTTTCTGCCTTCTCGCACTGCGAGAAAGCAGTGGGGCGACGCCCCCATAGAGGAGCCGCCACTGCCGGCTTCACAGCTGAGGAGGCGCTATTATGTGTGACTTTGTATTATTTTAATGCGGTGATGCAGATCACCACACTGAAATGCGTTATTCTGATGGGTGGTATTTGGCAGGGCTGTAACTTCAAATAAACAACTACAACACACTGTTGTGCAACACAGCATAAAACAGGTAGTCCTTGATCAAAAGTCCAGGGCTAAATTTCGATCCCCGTGCAAACAGAGGTCGGTGCAAGGATCGGAATTCCAAGTTGTGTGATAATTATCCCATTCTTCGCTGTTTTCTCCTAACAGATTTCAGCACATCAATCCTGCCGAAATCTATCAGCATAAAAGGCCCAGAAAAAAAGAAAAACTTGCAGAATATGGTGTGTTACATACCAATTTTGCATATAAAGCCTAGTTTCCGATTTGAAAACTGAGAACAGAAGGCATTTACAACAACCACCTGTAAATTGATCACTGCTTAAAATATGGCAGCAGAGACATTCTGCATTTTTATATGCTATGTAAATAGAATAAGAAAGGTTTTGTGTTTCATAATAATACAGCAGATTTTAAAAACTGTATTCCAACCAAAGACTTTGAATCAGAGTTTAATTATCAATACCAATGAACTGAGATGGAGTAACCGATGGCAGACTTTTTTTCTGATGACAATTAACTGTAAAGAGATCAAGGAATTCAGCATTAAGAATTCTGAGGAACTAGAGACGGTTGTCTACCCTACCGTGCAGTGTTTTCAACTTTATTGCATTATCCATTTCTACACAATTCCTGGAAAAAGTCTCTCATCTCTCCCCCTCTCACTTATCACATTGCTTATTCCCAGATGGAATTTTAATTTCTTCTTGACTGCAAGGTCCACCAATTGACGGATCCATAGTTTCCGAAATCCATCAACATAACATCTTTATTTGTAAAACGCATGCTCACCCCTTGGGCCATATTGGCGCTAAATAACAGGTGTTTATTGTAACACAACTCAATGGTACTCACTCAGTGTATCCCTGGGCACAGGTTGCCAGTGATGTCAGAAACCCCACTGCTCAAGAACTCTTCTCCCGATAACACTTTCACCACAAGCGAATCTTGGTAAGGCCTTCCCAAAACCTTTGCACTCAGTTTGAGACAACCAAGTTTTCTCTCCATGGTACTTTTCATTTTGCTTTTGTTTTATGGTAGTTATAATATCAGAATCAGAAGCAGCTACTGGTTCAGACTCGCCTTACTCTATAAACCTAACTCTCTTCGCCTAATCTCCTCTACCTCCTCCTCCAAAAAAGAAGCCAAATCTTTTCTACTGATTAAGTTTTTACCTTAAGACAATATATCGGCCACATTGAAAATGTATAGCCAGCAAACTCTTATGGGGATTGACCCTCCTATTACTGTCTTTATTCAAGACATTCCCTGTTATCCTATTTTATTTTATTCAATGATTTGTTTGGTTCTCACGCATGTGTTTCCTGTTTTCCAGGCTAAATGTTACTCTACTTCTCGTCATGTAAAGCGCTCTGATACCCACTAGGGTCACATTCGCGCTATACAAAACTTTATAAATACATAACACTCAGGCATGACTCCCAAATACAGGATGAATGAGATTTGAAATTGGATGCATACCATGTCACACGCTGTAAGATACTCACCAAGCATTTGGGATTCCTATTTTCTTCTCATAGCCATTTTTCTTTCAACCCATCCATTGGTCATTTTTTGACCACGGTGGAGTTCCTTTCAATGCTAAACACCAGCAGATTCCATTGTGGTGTCTGCTGATGCTCAGGGGCTTCAGTCTGCTGAGGAATCAGCCTCTCAGATGAACTATGCAGCTTCTCCACGATGGCCAGTTAGCAGCAGATGCTCTGTGGAGTCAATATAGTGAAGGTCTTCCTCAGTAGCTTTGCACTTATTCATTTATTTCTTGTTTTTATTTAGTACTCCTGGACCACTAAAAGTGTTAGAATGCTCACTTAGAACAATAACGCTTCACTACAGTCAACAATATTAGAAGAACCAAATGAGATTTTTAAGAAGAGGAAATATAATTCAAAACAGATGGAAAAGATTGTTTTTCAGAAGCCTTGCTTTTGCTCTGATCTCCATCTGCAGATAGTTTCAAGGATAAGTATAATGTTGTACAGCACAGGTAAACGTGTTTCTGTGCAGGTGAGGTTTTTAACTTTATTATTTCAAGCTGTAAGAAGTTACGGCTGTTTACGTTTCTACTGCTTCAAATGATGAGTGGCTTCAATGGGTATGCAAATGTATTCCGGTATAAGAAGTTATTAGTAGTCCACATCATTTTAATTGAATTTTTGTTGCTCGTGGTTGCAAAGCAGATCGTTGCGTATCATTCTGGCAGACTGTTATGCTCCTGGGGTAGCATCCACAATACTTAATGGGGGTATCTTTTCAGTATATCACTGGTTCTTCTTGCTCTGTTGCACTTATATAATTCACGTCAGAGATACTTCAAGGTGTACATTCTCGAACTTCAGTTGCTCCTGATCTTGTTGCGACAGTCATAACGTAACATCCTTTGCAATCAAACCATGCGGCATTAAAACATCATGCCACTCTCTTAAATCTTCTTGCTTGGTGGCACTGATATTGAAACAGCACTTTCTTCCATGCTCTCCTCTCATTTAATACAAAAGCCACTTCTAGGCTACGCCACACGACGGATAGAAGGATTTGGAACTTAGCAGTTTTGGAATTTAACCGGATCATCTTTCACCAGCAAAGGAGTCACACAGACTAGGGACATTTCACACCAGCCCTTGTCTCGAAACAGTTCCACGCGCAAATTGGGCTCTTGGGACCCCAGTTTAGAGAACTGTTTCGGCTGACTCATCTAACTCTTCCTTGTATTCAATACACAGGATCCTGGTGTGATGTATCTCCTGGTTCAGTAATGATCATCAGCTGTCATCAAAATTGGTAGATTACAGTCACCTAAGGTCCCCAATCAGTCTTACATGGGGCACATAACATAAGGGAGATAGAAAATACAACAGGAACCCTGATTTAATTATTTATTGGTGAAATTGTTATTTGGTAGAATACTGATACTTTTGTTTACCCCTACTAGTTCACTGTAATCCCAGACACCTGGAGGCCATCGATCTTACATCCTCTGTTATAAAGAGTATCCATTGCTCTTTTGCACATGGAGGCTAAGGCTCTTACTAGCCTATTGTGAGACCTGGAAGATTGAGTAAGGTGTCCTAATTTGATACCCAAGATTTGGTACCTCAGACAGCATTTTAAGCCTTGTGCATCAGGTCCATGCTTCCACTAGGGTTTTCAGGGCTCACTTGCATGCCTATTTTAAGGACTACAGGGCTGCCTTTGACTCAGTAGATCGTGCTTTGCTGTAGTTAAAGTTGAGGAAGTGATGGGTCCCTTTCACTCTACATTGTGCTCTACAGTGCCTCCACACTGACACCTGGGTGTGAGTTAAATTGTGGACACATTCTACCAGTTGGTGCTTGAAGCAGTGGTGCGTTTTAGCACCCATGGTATTTAGCTTTCACACTGCAGATTTGCTCCACTTTTGGCCACATCCGTCCTTTAACATTATGCAAATGACACCGTCATTCAGGAACGACCGCACCAAAGTTGGGCTTTGTTGGCACTTGAGACCTACAGTGATAAGAACTTGCTTAGACCTCAACCTTTCAGAAATAAAAAGGTTGTATACGGAACAACGCAGGGAAATAGGTCGCAAGCCTTAACCACAGATTTTTTAGCACGCATTTTTTTTTACAGCATGTATGTTTTTTCAACTGATGCCAATGCCACACATTGTTTATTCATTTACAAACACGTATTTTTTAGCACGCGTTTTTTTACAACGTATATGTTTTTACAACTGATGCCATTACCACACATTGTTTATTCATTCACAAACAATGTTTTTGTGGGGGCCTCACACCCCCAACTTACCTTAAATGCGTGGTAAAGGTATCCGTTGTAAAAACATACACGTTGTAGTGCTTAAAAATGCGTGGTAAAGTCACAACATAGTAAAAACCTCGCTGTAAAGTCTGTTTCCCAAATAAAAACTGTGTTATTTGTTAGGGTTCACAGCAGATCAGGTTCATGCTACATAAAAACATTAAAATAAACGTAGTAACATCCTACAATTACATGTGAGTCTGGTTCATTGATCAGGGTAAGATCAGTACTGATCCTAAATGCTATAAAATAAGTTTTAAAACTGCTGTTGTCCTGAAGTGATTGTGGGCCAGCCTTCCCGCTTCTGTGGCCTTCCATTAATATCCATAGTATGGGAAAAGCTCCTGTGTTTTTGCAGTTTTATATAGCACAACCTCGACCTTAAGGTATTGGTGCACGTTCCGCCCTTGTTTATGGCTTGGAGGCCTTTCCTGGGCCTTTGCATCCATTGCTCGATCTTATTCAATGTAAAAAGTTTCTATGGCTCGCTTTGCTCTGATCCAGTGGACAATCTGGACTCAAAGTTGACTTAATTTTCCAATCATGATTCAGCCCGTGGCCAATCAGGCTTCATGATGTTCTTTCAAGGGCAAGGGCTATTGTGACCCATGGTCATCCTATTTTCTGCATCTGTGAGCGACTTAGGGTTGAAAGACCTGTTGGATAAAGCATGTTCATATGCGCTGTGTAAGGCAGATGTACAGGGGATGGTCCGGATGCTGTCGTTTCAAGCTGGGCACAAGCTTTCTGCACTTTTGGCAGATTGTTGTTATTTAGGAAGCTGCCAAAGGTACGCTCTTAAGCATTATCCATATCAATTAGAGGGAAGTTTGTAAAAATGAGATTTTTGCAGTTTGAGCTGGCTGAATTTTCCAGAGTATTGTCAACAAGTAGCACTTTGTAGTTCCTCTTACCGACTTTGCTGGAGTAAACTTGAAACTCTTACTCCTATCTTCTGCTGTTTGCCAGAACTGAGATTTGGATGGGGATAGCAGTTGCGAACAGAGTTTAATGGAGGCAAAGTTCACTCTTTTAGGGAAGCAGCAGTTTGTATGGAGGGTAGCAAATCCATGGCACTGATTTACTCACACTATGCGCTGTCGCAAAGTCATGCGAAGTGGTGCAAAGCAGCACGCTGGAATTACTTTCTGGCACAAAAAGTATTGTGTGCTTGAAAGTTGCCCTTTCTTCAGCACAAAAAGCGCTTTGAGATACTTTACTTCGCTTTGCATCAAGGGAGCTTTACTGGGGCATTACAGTGAGAACACCTATAGTTCTTAACACAAAGGTCCATCTAATAAAATAACCAGACTGGGCTTTGCGCCTAAACTAATGCCTTCTTGAAGCAGGTGTGAACAAGAAGAAATTCATTTCTCGAATTTGTTTTTACCACCACAGCAGTACATGGGATCCTTCTGTGCCTGTTTAGGCACAGGAATTTGCACTGGAAAGGTGAGTTTCCAGTACAAATCCTATGCTAGACAGAGCACACAGTGATCTCTGCGAGGTTGTGCATGAATCAAGCTGCTTTCAAGAGTGCCAGCACATGGGACGACTGCAGCAGCAGGTGAATCTTAATAGCTATGGCTCTGCACTGTGTTTTCACCCTTGTGCAGTGCAGCACAGAAAATGTGGCTGCTGCACTGCCTTCCCTTAAAAAATAGCTATTAGATACGTTTTTTTTTTACTATGTTTATTGTTGCCTTAAGAAGCCAAAAAATAAGTTTTTAAAAAATTGTGTTTAAATGTGCAAGGTACACTGCTGAGGCATTTCATACTTTACACATGAGAACTGCTATCGCCAACTAACTCTTCGATCAAGCTATATTACAGAGTCACAGAACCTGGCAACCATAATTGTTACTGTTTTACATGGAGAAGTTGTGGTAACAGTTCGCGTTTAAACATATTGGCCCTCATTACGATGTCGGGCGGACTTGTGTCCAGCTGACACCATTGCAGAATCGGGACCGACCGACCTCCGGTCGGCGGTCCCGACTGCATCATGGTGCGATCGCACACTCCCATTTCTCTATGGGAGCTTGTGCTGCGGCCGTAAACCGGCCGTAGCACAAGCTCCCATAGAGAAATGGGTGTTTTTGTTAACCCCTGCACCACGTGGCAGGCACCTGATGGTGCCTACCACGGGGTGCAGGGATTAACAGGGGGGCACCATAGGTGCCCCCCAGGTCTCCAACCAGAGGCTGCTGTGGCAAGGGGACCCTGCTAGGGGCCCCCAAAGTCGCTTTCTGACAGGCATTTCATGTCGGAAAGCCTGTCATGAAAAGCCTGTCGGAAACCGACGTCATAATCCCCACAGCGTTAACGCTGTACTTCGGGGATTATGATCGGCCTACGACTGGCCGACGGGCTCCTTGAGCCCATCGGCAGCCATTCGGTCCGACCGGCTGGTTTTAAATCCAACAGCCTTCATCGTAATAAGGCTGTTGGATTTTAAACCAACGATGAAAGTCGGAAAGCCTATGACCTACGGTCGGCGGCTTTCCGACTCTTAATCCATTATTTCTAGTATCAGTCATTGTGCTCTGGTGGCCAGTCAGCCCACTGCATACAGATACGCCTGTGCCAATTCTCTGCTTAAAGAAATATTTTTAGCCCCTCCCAGATAGGGATTTCTGGGTCTCCTATCCAGAATATGTCATGTGCTCTATCCAAGCTTCCATTTTCTCCAGGCCAAGCTCCGACCAAATGGATGGGTGGGAGGAATGGAATTATGACTGGAGTGAGGAATAATACATTCAGAGTAATGGAGTTTACCAATAAGTAATTTAAACATTAGCTCATCAGCCCATTCCGAATTCCACTACGGAGTATACCAAACAAACCTTAGCCTTGGCTGACTCACACTGATCTAAAAACATAAGAACACACTGGGAGGCTAACATGGCAGTGTTGTGTTTAACAAGTTGTCCTTCCTCAGTGTTAAGGACAACTTGTTATTGTCCTGTGCTCACGCTCGGGATACTTTATGTTGTTGTTTAACTGGGGCCTGCATTTTGCTTCCTCTGTCCTAGGTGTTCTGCTCAAACTTCTGCCTGTTGGAGCAGTAGCACAGAGGATGCTTGAGACCGTTTGTGGGCTCATTTCCCTGCTTCTTACTCTTATCAATAAAGTTATTTTTCTAGCACTCGCCCGTGGCTGATGCTGACTCTTTATCCACTGCAACATCTTGGCGACAAGGATGTGCCGCAGTTGAGCCCACCGACTGGCACATCATTCCACTCTTGGTACTTTCTCTGCTGACCCTGTCAGTTGTTCTTTCAATGAGGTTTCTCATAGGTCTGATGATTCATATTTGTATTTGTCCTCTAACAAAGAAATTCTTCCTTCTAGTGTGGAGGATTTGAGCACAAGGTTTTCAATTGCAAGGTCTTCCTGCAGGGTGTCTCGCAATGCTTCATTTCCTCTGAAATTTAAAGATTATTATTTAATGTGATTTTGTTTTTCTTGTGCATTTTTTCCTGGTTAATTTTTCTTGTTACTAAGTGCTTAGCTTTTATTTGTTTATAAAAAGGGGGATGATGATGTGTTTAACAAGTTGTCCTTCCTCAGTGTTAAGGACAACTTGTTATTGTCCCATGCTCCCGCTCGGGGTAGTTTATTTTGATGTTTAACTTGGGCCTGCGTTCTGCTTCCTCTGTCCCCATTGCTTCTGGTGCACGGCTGCCAGCTCTGTGGCCGCGCCTCTCCCTGCAGAGCACCAGGCTGTGAGCGGAGACAACAGTCTCTCCTTCTATTGAGGCCGGGCAGAGCCGGCCCTGCTTGAGCGCCATCTGCCTTCCTTCACGTTGTGGAAAACTAGCTGCAATGGTTGTTAGCATCAGCTGAAGCCATTTTGTTTTTGGCAGCCATTTTAGTTAGCCATGTGCTCGCCATGTGCTTTCTCCCTCTTCACTGTTGCCTGCTCTTGTATTTCACTTGAGTCAGGAACTACAGTTAACTCCTTCAGTACTGAGCCAGAGCACTGCACATGCTCTGACAGGTCTAGCTGCTAGAATGCACCTGCTCTAAGAGTAACTGTCAGGCTATTTTAACTAATATTAGCAATATTGTAAGCCCTCCCACTCTGTTGAGTAAGCGATTCTTATGTATCCTTATATGTAACTAGCTATTCATGTGCACACTTGTACCGCCTCTTTTTGAGTCTACATGCTAACTCAGCTATAAACTGGGCATAAAAGACCCAGAGTCTCTGTACTCCATAGACTGTCTCATACAGTGGCCTGAGGGTATTGTATTGACAGTCTCCCTCATGTGAGGTTAATAAAGTTGTTATTTTGATATTCCAGCTTCCGTGCCAATCTCTTCTCTGTTGGTTTAAGGACCAGGTGCATCAGTGAACCCCTAGAAAGGTTTTTTCTTCTACAACGTGACCCCAGGCATCGCCAGGAGAACCCCAAGACACATATCCCTGGACTGTGATGACGTATCCCCCTGCGACCCCACCGTTGCTGAGACCAGGGGAGGCAGCGGAAGCACTGGTGAGTCATCTCGGGAGAGTGCGACCGTTGAGGTGGCCTGTGGTGACGGCTCAGGCGCGACCCTCACCTTGGGGCTGTGCGCCTCTTTGGGCTCCTTCATTGCTAGGCCAACACTGTGACATAGGACAGCAGTGGCCCTCCCATCTGTTGGGACCGAGCAGCACAGCCCGAGTGAGTGTACCCTACCCGCTGACCCCTAGCAACTTCCAAGTGGCCCCCTGTGCCCATGGAAGCATCTGCCAGGATAGCAACAACGCCTCTCCTTGCCGCCATAGTTACCAGAAGAAGGAACGGTGGCCCTGCAGACTCATCATTCTGGCAGAGCGTGACCTACTAGGCGCTTTGCGGTGACGGCCCCTGAGCCTTGCCCCAACGCTGGTGCTGCTCCAGCCTTCTTGTGGAACAGACTGCAAGGGCCTGCAATTGACCTGTTGCATTGCCCTGGGACTTAGGGGGCATCCTCTCCATGGGGGAATCTGTTCCCCATGGCTAGTTGCAGGAGTAGTGGAAGAAAGCAGGACTGGCCTGCTTGGTGGCTGTACTTTTTGAGATGGGTTCACCTGCTCGCCCTATAGTTGCAAAACTCCTACACTTCAAGGATCGAGATGCCATCCTTAAGCATGCACACCAAGCAGAGCCCCTTCTAAAAGACAACCACAGGATTTTCATATTCCCCGACTACACTTTAGCAGTCTAAAGACTGTGTGCATCGTTCCTTGGAGTCAAGCGACCCTGCGTGAGCTGGGAGTCAAATATGCTCTTCTGTTCCCAGCCAAATTAAAGTTGATCTCAAACAAGATGACCCACTTCTTCACTGACCCATCAGACGCCTGGGTCTGGGCGGAGGCCCAGTCTCCTTCCACACAGCGACCCAGGCCCAATGAGGGCCGAGCAACATCGTCCAGGCGCCACTGGTGCTGCACTGACAGGGCCAAAGGTAGACCTTCCTTGGTGCAGGCCACACTTTTCTGGATTATGTCCTGAGCGGCCACAGCTCGGACCTGATTATGGCAGTGACTTTCTGTAACCCTCCCGGGATCTACTCTGGCTCTCCGAGGGATCGGATACTCGGGACTCCGCATCAACCCCTCTAGGGGACCAGTGCTTGCCCTCCAAGGGTGACCCCCCCCAAACAGCTGATGAGTTACTGTAATGCCCTTTTGTGGGTGCGATTCATTTCCTGCCCGGCCTGGAAGGGGCGGCAGGCTGAGTGCTGTCCCTAGGCCCCCATGTACCCTCGGACTAGAGACATTACTCATCGGGGCTCGAGAGCAGACTCCTGCGACTTCTAATGCTACCATTACCTTCCCCTACAGACTGTGTCCTCCCAGCTATCCACCATTATGTAGCATGTCTGCCCTTTACAACTGCTCCCACTTTGCCAGCCCCCGCCCACACAAGGAACAATGGTTCAACAGTTTTGGCAGTCGGCCTTGTGCCCTGAGAGTTGGAAATGGCCCTTTCTAGGGTGCTTTCCCTTGACTTTTTCGCTATTGTCCCTCCTGGTTTTACGCTGATCTGTGTGCTAGCCTTAGGACTTTCTGCGCTTTTGACACTGCCATTCAGTGCCGAAGCGCTGTGCTTGTCATATACATACTGGTGATTGGTGTGTACATGATTGGCTGATTTGAGTTAGCTGTAAGTCCCTTGTCTAGGGGCAAGACCTATACCTAGGGCATGGAACTCAAAAGCTCCTCCTTGGGCCTACAGCACTGGTTGTGCCACCCACGGATGTAGCTCTTCAAACGTGCCACAGGTTTGCCCTGGTGGGGCCTGTGTGTGCAGGTTACTGTTACTGGGTTTGACATTTAAAAAGCTAATTGCCATCTTGACATCTCTCTCTACATCGGAGTACTCAAAGGGTGTGCAGGTAACTGTTACTCGGCTTGGCATTTCAAAAGCTAATTGCCAATTGACATCTCTCGCTACATCAGAGTACTCCCTGGGGACAGGGTGCAGAGTCTGGAAGAGGAAGGGCACGTGCGCAGGTGCGCTACATGCAATGGTATTGAATGGCACCAGATGGTGTGTTTGGTACAAGGAGCCTGCTTATCACATTGGATTAACATGGGGAATGTAGGGAAAGGCTATTGAGCAGTATTTCCTATGTGCAGAAGAGTAGCAGTATAGTGTTTGATATTGATGAGTTTGTAATGGCAAATCCTCTCCGGTGGTTCAAGTGGATTCAACATTACGAATGTGGAAATGTAACTTTGGGAAAGTGGGCATTTCAGTGCTCATGGCTCTGTGTGCCTGTCAGCCTGTCTCCAATCCACATCTGGGTGCGGGGGGGGACAGCTACATCTCTGCATTCCTGATAGAGGACCATAAACTAGGGGCTCAAGGGAAACTGCAGACCTCTGAATCTGAGGGTCTTTCCTGGGATGGATACGTGAGGATGGAATTGCCACCTGCATTCCAAGGGCCAGGGTCTTGACCCCACTAAAGATAGTGATCAAGCCTCCCAGGGTAGGATGGCAGACAGGACAAAATTTAGAGAGGGCCTGTGCATTTCAAAGCTGGTCTTTTGAACTGATTTCATCTTCAGCGGCCATTGTGGTCTCCCATGGGAACATCCAGAGGGACTGTTCCACGCAGGATGACAGCCTGTTCACCCCTTTGGATCATCTTCTGGAACATCCAGGGCACTGAACTGAGAGGCTCTGGCTTCAGAAGCGCTGGAGGGGGCCAGATTTTCACCACTGACCTCTCCACTTATGCCCAGGGCACACTGATCTGGGTGCTGGCAGGAGTCCCTTGAGGGTGGTGTCCCAGAAGATAGACCCTGCGGGCCGCTTTGTGCTGCAGGAGGTGGTCCTGGATGGCTCCTCATTACTACTAGGCAGAGCTTATGCCCCTCAACTCGGACCAACCACAATTCTTGCACCACCTTTCATCCTATCTGGCCACCTGGACTTGCTTGTCCTGGTTATTAGGGGGCGATTGCAACTGTGTCCTGGACCCCGTCTTAGACAGTTCCCATCCACCCCTTTCCAATACCCCAACCATCGCTAATGCCCAGAGTTTGGTGGCTTGGCTTCGCCAATGGTCCTTGGCATATATTTGGTGACATCACCATCTGGGAATCCGCCTCTTCTCATACTACTCCCCAGTACACAAAGTTTATTCTCTCCTATACTGGCTGATTGGCTGCTTGGCGCTGTGACCCTCCATCTCCTCCCTGGACTACCTGGGTCTGAGAACTATCTGACCATGTCCCCCTGGTAGCGGAGGTGCATTGGGCAAAGCTGCTTTCCCCTATCCCCATGTGGCACTTATAACCTTCCGCTCTCGATGAACCAGTCTTCAGGGACACTGTCTTAGACAGTATAGTCGATTACTTTGAGCATAATGAAAGCTCAGCCTCTTCACCCTCCATTGTGTGGGAAGCTTTCAGGGTGATGGTTCTGCTCCGGGGCAGTTTCGGGGCTGCAAAAGACGTTACTCTGAGACCTGGACACTGCTGAGAAAGTATACATAGACAGGGAGCGAGACGCGGTAGAGAATCACAACTCGCGCCCCTCGCTTTCACAGCTTCGGGAGCATGCGGTCCAACTCCTGGAATGCCTGTGCTGTCTGGACTTTACAAAACACATGGCTCTGTTGTGGGGTCGCAATGAGCGGTCGTAGGCCAGGTCGTTTTATTGACTCTTTTATTTTTCCATACAGTTTCTTTGTGGTATGGGACAGTCTTTCTGGGGAGTATGGGGTCTGTTCCGCCTTCCGTCTGCTCCTCCTATGCTTCTCCAGCTTGGTATAGTCTTTCTCTCGGAGGTCCGATCCTCTAACGGTCTCCCTCTCCGGGGTGCAGGAATGTAGCAGCGGTGAATGCCAAACAAGGGAAAACAAAAATATACTGGGTGTAAGGGTTTTTGTTTAGAAGTGTGTCAGGGATAGGGTAGTGCTGGGGACACCTCAAAACAACCCGTGCACAGAACGGCCGCGTGAACGTGAAAGGGGAAGGGTGCAAGCGGGCGACCGCGTTCTGCCCTCCCGGCCCTCTAGGTGTCGGAAGGTTCCCTCCTCCCTAGCCACCCTGTAAACCGGTCCCGTACCTGTGTTAGCCACGCTCCTCCTGGAGCGTGGCTCGGCGAAGCGTGGTGCCGGTGGCCTCCTGGCGTATCCTGTAGTCCTCTGGGTCCCGTACCGCTACTCCCTCTCCGATCTTCCACTTCTCCGCTGTCGCTGCTCTCGGCTCTCGCTGCTATGTCTCTCCCGTCTCCTCTGGTGTCGATGCACACACGCCTCTTTGATCCCTCGCTCCTTATTGGCTGGTCTGTCGTGACGTCATAGGGAGGAGGAGTCCCGTCGCCAGGGAATCCCCAATTAAAGACGCCGTGCTCCTGATGTTCCGTGTCCTGTAAGAGAGGCTGGTTTGGGGAATCCCACTCATCCTGCTGCGGGGAGATAAGGGGGGGAGAGAGTGGCGTTGCAGTCCACCAGTCAATAGCGTCCTCCTGTTGTACCATTGCCGACCCCACCTTGCCACACACCCCCTCCCTTGGATTCTCCCGATCGGGGAGAGGAAACACCCGGGACAGATAGTCGGCACTCCCGTTGTCCTTCCCTTTTCGGTGGCGCACATCAAAGGAAAAGGGCTGCAGTGACAAAAACCAGCGGAGAACCCTGGGGTTTTGTGATTTGTGTCTACACATCCACTGTAGGGGAGCGTGATCTGTATACAAGATAAACGGACGTCCCTCTAGGTAGTACCTCAACTTATCAACCGCCCACTTCACCGCCAAACACTCCCGCTCTATGGTAGGGTACCTGGTCTCCCTGGGGAACAGCTTCCTGCTGATATATAAAACTGGATGTTCCACCCCGTCCTCAGCTATTTGGGATAATACTGCACCCAACCCGTAGTTAGAAGCATCAGTGTGTAAAATGAACGTTTTGTGGAAGTCAGGGGAGGCTAGAACTGGGCCTGTGGTTATGGTGTCTTTGAGTTTCTGGAACGCCTCCAACATCTCTCTGGAGAGGTGTAACAACCGCTGTGGTCTCATATCCTTGCGGAGAACATCTGTCAAAGGGGAGGCTATCTCCGAGAATTGTGGGACAAAGCGTCTGTAGTACCCCAACAAACCAAGGAATGCACGTAGGTCCCTTTTGGTGGTGGGAAAGGGAGTGTCTGCGATAGCCCTCACTTTTTCCGCCTGAGGGGCTATTACGCCATGCCCTAGGACATATCCGAGGTATTTCACTTTGTGATAAGCGGCTCTGGACTTCCGGGAGTTGATGTGGAGCCCCGCACGTTCCAGGGCTTTGAGGATCTTCTGTAGGTGCAGCAGATGTTCTTTCCATGTTGCACTGTAGACCACGATATCATCCAGATAGGCTGAACTGAAGGAGGGAATTCACTGAGCACGGTGTTCATGAGCCTCTGGAATGTGGCAGGGGCTCCGTGTAGACCGAAGGGGAGGACGTTGAATTCGTATAGGCCCTCTTCCGTTGCGAAGGCGGTCTTCTTTCGGTCTTCTTCACATAAAGGAACCTGCCAGTAGCCTTTGGTTAGATCAAATGTGGTTATGTATTTGGAATCCCCCAATTTCTCGATGAGCTCATCAACCCTGGGGATAGGGTAGGCATCGAACGTGGAGATAGAATTCAATGCCCTGAAGTCCATACAAAATCGGGTTGATCCATCCGGCTTGGGGACCATGACTATTGGCGATGACCAGTCGCTGTTGGAGGAACGTATCACCCCCAACTGTATCATGTGTTGCACTTCCTTTTTCACTGCTGCCCTTTTCGCTGCCGGAATCCTGTATGGCCTCAGTTTCACTTTTTTTCCGGGCTGGGTCTCAATTCGATGTTCAGTCAGAGTGGTTTTTCCGGGGGTGTCTGAAAAAAGGGGGGCAAACGGCAATAACGAGGCCACCAGGTCGGCCTTCTCCTCCTTGGACAACTCTTCATTTATCACGAGGAGGTTTAGGGTGGTACCTCTTGGCAAGGAGGTTGGGAGTGTCAGATGTGCCGTTGTAGGTAAGGGTCCCAACCATTTCTTCAACAGATTAATATGATAAGTCTGTTTTCTGTTAGGCGAGACCTGGACCTGGTACGTGGTTTTGCCAAAGACCCCCACCACTCTATATGGGCCTAGCCACTCAGCCTGAAACTTCTTTGTTGTGGACGGAAGTAAAACCAGGGCCCAATCCCCGATAGACAGCTTTCTCCATTTCTTTCCTTTATCATAACACTTTTTTTGTCTGTCCCGACTTCTTTCGAGATTGGAGTAGGCTAAATCCCTTAGTTTTCCGATTCTAGAGCGCAGTTGATGTGTGTACTCTAGTAGAGATTTCTTCTCGTTTTCTCCCTCTTTCTCCCAGGCGTCCTTAGTCATTTCTAACAATGTTCTGGGTTGCCTCCCATACAGCAGCTCGAACGACGAGCAGCCCAGGCTACTCTGAACTTGAGCTCTCAGGACGTATAGGGCCAGCGGCAGCAGTCGATCCCAGACCCTGCCTTCCACAGATAACATTTTCTTTAGAGTAGTCTTCAGGGTTCTGTTATATCTCTCTACGAGACCGTCGGTTTGGGGATGATATACCGACGTCCGTAAATGGTGAAGGTCTAGAGACCGACAGACCTCCTTCATCAGTCGCGACATAAACGGTGTGCCCTGGTCCGTAAGGATCTCCTTCGGGAACCCAACCCTCGAGAAGAACTCCATTAGCTTGTCCGCGATGTTCTTCGTGGTGGGAGTTCGAAGCAGAAAAGCCTCAGGGAATCTGGTAGCGTAGTCCACGATAACTAGCGCGTAGAGGTTTCCTCTTTGAGTCTTGGGTAAGGGTCCAATCAGATCCATACCTACCCGTTCAAACGGTCTTCCTATCACGGGTAATGGCTGAAGCGGTACGGCTGGCGGACGTTGTAGGTTCTTTTTCTGGCATACAACGCATTCTTGACAGTGTACCTTGATGTCTTTGTATATGCCCGGCCAGAAGAAATGACGCAACACATTTTGTGTTGTCTTTTCCGCACCCATATGTCCAGCTGTGAGGTGTGCGTGGGAAAAGAAGAGTACCTGCTCCCTGAAAGACATAGGGACCAGTAGCTGGGCCGGATCTTCAGCGGTTCCCTTTCGGTATAGTAAGTCGTCTTTGATCAGGAATTGGGGGTAGGAGGCAGTAGGGGTGTTTAGACTCATGTGTGCGGCTTCCCAGGCATTAAATAGGGTTGGGTCATTAGTCTGGGCAAACTTAAAACTCCTATCCAGCACCCAAGGCTCGGGGGTTATGAGGGCGGGTTGTGGTGTTGAATGGTTTCCCTTCATCTTTTTTTCTATGTTGCCGTGAAACAGCAATAGAAAGTCCGGATTGTCCGTCCCCAGAATGAGATCCTCAGGTACGGTATCCAACACCCCCACCCTTACAGTGCAGGGAGACCCAGTCAGTGGGGTGATGGTAACAGAAGCCAGAGGGTAGGGTTTAACATCCCCATGTACGCACCTTATGTGAACCAGGGTGTCTGGGATGTATTGTGAGGGCTGAATGAGGGTTTTCTGAATAACCGACTGCCTACAGCCTGAGTCTAAAAGAGCTTGGATCACCCTCCCGTTCACCTGTACACTTACATAAAATGAGGTCCCCATCTCGGCAGTGTATAAGACTGATCTAGGGATGTAGCCCACTTCCATGGGTTCGTCCGCTGGTTTACATTTAGGGCACATTCGCGAGATGTGACCCCACTCCCCACACTCGAAACATTGTGGCCCTCGAAACGTGGGGACTTCTGGTCTGGAAGGGCGGGATTTTGGATAGTCGTTTAGGGGTTTATGTATTTTCTTCTCCGCTCTTCCAGGGAGTGTTTTCGTTGTTTTCTCGGCTTCCCATGTCATAGTCCTTGGCTGTGCGCGGGAATAGCTGGTAGCCATTTCAATGGCTTGTTCCGGGGAAAGGTGGGTGTGTTGCCTTAACCACCTCTGTGTACCATAGGGAAGGGCCTCCATAAACTGTTCCAGATATACCCGGTTAATTATCTCTTCTTTGGAGCTGGAGGCAGGTTTCAGCCACTTATCGGCGGCCATTTTAAGGCGGAAGAATAGTGTTTTGGGGTTCTCCCCAGGTAGACCCCTTTCCTTTCTAAACCGGACCCGGTATGCCTCTGCATCCAAGCCCAAGTGGTCCAGTATAATGTCCTTTATGTCCTGATAAGGGGTGTCGCCTGTGGCGTTGGCCACCTGGTAGGCGGATTGGGCTTCCCCCGTTAGCAGAGGCGCCAGAAAGAAAGGCCATTTATCTTCCGGCCAGCTGCACGCTCTTGCGGCGCGCTCAAAATTCAACAGGAACGCATCCGGGTCTTCCCCGGTCACGTATTTCTGCAAGGATACCCCCGCAGGTCCGTGCGTGGGGCCTCGGCGTTCCTGTGGTACCGGAGTCCCGGGTTCCTGTACCAGCTTCTGTAGCCCTTCTATCTGAGCTGTGATAGTGTGTTTGAAAACATCCCTGTCCGCTTGGGCGGATGACAACTGTCGTTCTACGGCCCACTCTAACTTCTCCTGGCCCTTGATGAGGTGCTGGACGACCGCGTCCATCTCGGGTGAACAGATAGACTGAGGTGGTGATCCTACTTCTGACACCAGTTGTTGTGGGGTCGCAATGAGCGGTCGTAGGCCAGGTCGTTTTATTGACTCTTTTATTTTTCCATACAGTTTCTTTGTGGTATGGGACAGTCTTTCTGGGGAGTATGGGGTCTGTTCCGCCTTCCGTCTGCTCCTCCTATGCTTCTCCAGCTTGGTATAGTCTTTCTCTCGGAGGTCCGGTCCTCTAACGGTCTCCCTCTCCGTTGTGCAGGAATGTAGCAGCGGTGAATGCCAAACAAGGGAAAACAAAAATATACTGGGTGTAAGGGTATTTGTTTAGAAGTGTGTCAGGGATAGGGTAGTGCTGGGGACACCTCAAAACAACCCGTGCACAGAACGGCCGCGTGAACGTGAAAGGGGGAAGGGTGCAAGCGGGGCGACCTAGTTCTGCCCTCCCGGCCCTCTAGGTGTCGGAAGGTTCCCTCCTCCCTAGCCACCCTGTAAACCGGTCCCGTACCTGGGTTAGCCACGCTCCTCCTGGAGCGTGGCTCGGCGAAGCGTGGTGCCGGTGGCCTCCTGGCGTATCCTGTAGTCCTCGGGGTCCCGTACCGCTACTCCCTCTCCGATCTTCCACTTCTCCGCTGTCGCTGCTCTCGGCTCTCGCTGCTATGTCTCTCCCGTCTCCTCCGGTGTCGATGCACACACGCCTCTTTGATCCCTCGCTCCTTATTGGCTGGTCTGTCGTGACGTCATAGGGAGGAGGAGTCCCGTCGCCAGGGAATCCCCAATTAAAGACGCCGTGCTCCTGATGTTCCGTGTCCTATAAGAGAGGCTGGTTTGGGGAATCCCACTCATCCTGCTGCGGGGAGATAAGGGGGGGAGAGAGTGGTGTTGCAGTCCACCAGTCAATAGCGTCCTCCTGTTGTACCATTGCCGACCCCACCTTGCCACAGGCTCACATGCACTCTGAATGCGATAAATCCATCCGTCTTTGAGCATGGTTGGTTAACAATGATTCTCGCCTCCCACAGATAGTATCGGTCCGCCGCCCCTCAGAAACCCTTCTCGATACCCAGAATGAAATTCATAGTGCCTTTAATGCCTACTACTCTGCCCTCTACGCCCCCACTCAGGTGCTCCCAGAGGCGTCAATACATGATTATTTGTTGGCGACAGCCCTCTCCCGTCTCAGCCTGGAGCGAGCGGAAAAACCTGGGCCCCCCCATTACTGTACAAGAGATTCGCATGGCGATATCGCGACTGGCGACGGGGAAGACCCAAGGAACAGACTTCCTCCCTGCAGAAATTTTATAAGACTTTTGCTGGCATCCTAACCACCTAGTTTAAAAAATGCTCCCTCTCTGTTTTACTATTCCCATGCACTAAGGCACACCAGTTTGGATTGGTTTCACTTGCATAGCAGTACTAAGATCAGTGTTTACACTAATTTGCCATCATGTGTGACATACGATCCTACCTCGATTTCTTTACAGAGCGGGGCCCCTTTCCCTGAGCTGTTGCCAGGTAGAGGTGTGGCGACTTATCCTATAATTTTGGGTAAGTAATTTGTATAGACTGAGAAATTTCACAGTTTACTCATGTATAAATACCAATATGGATATTTGCTAGGATATAGACTTAATCCTTGCAATTTAGTAAGTACTAGCACTGACATACATCTGACTTGTCGTATTTGTTTCCTTTTTATTTGTCTCACGAATACAGATAGTTCCAGTAATACTCAAACAAACAAAAACATGGGATTACTGGTTTCGTATATCTTATTTTATTTTTCTTGCACTTTGTATTAGCAGCAGCTTTTATTTCTTCCTGGTCCTGAAGAAAGCCAAGATACTTCTGTAGATCACATTGGCTGAAACATGTCGACCGTTTTTTTAAATTGAGCAGTTTATAGTTTATACTGCCTATTGCACTGCTTTTTTAATCCTGCCAGTGAGAGCAAATGAATAAAGTGTTCTTGTGTTGCTAACACTAGGTAGTTTTAGATTGCACTCACCTTCTTTCGTTTTTTTGCGCTGCGTCCTCACCCTACCAGAAACTTTCCCATATGGGATTTTAGCATTCGTAGTAACATTGTGCTATTCTAAAAAACATCCCTGAGCTCCTACCTCACAGTGAGGGAGTTGTAGCCCTCAGTGGGACTAGGTTTTCCCACTGGGAGAAACCCATATGATGAAGCATGCTACCATAGGTGGGTGAGGGTATTCGTCCTTAAAGGGATCTCTCCCCTGAGGAGATTTGATGAGACATACATTTGACAATTCTTAGCTTGCTATCGTACATACTCAGACCCAAGGTTATTTTGTATATTTTAAATTTGTCATATATATACATACTTATTTTAATTGGGTAATTAACTTCCTCGCTTAAGAAAATCTTACGAAGTACTAGTATCTTGCTCTCTTAAATTGTATTTTGCACATTACTAGCTGCTATTTATTGCTATTTTGCACATTAGGGATATGTTGAGTATATGTCCCATTCTGACCTTTTGGTTATTCCTCAAAATTAATTGAAGTGGAATTTTGCATGCATTTTGCACATAACTTAGCTGCTACTGAATGGCTTTTTGCATAGATCGGGCTACGCTTAGTTACTTTGTTACCATGCTGCTATTCCCTAAATTGTACTTGAATAGGTTGATATTTACTCCCTTTTGTACATTTGCATATTTAGGAGATGCTTTGTTTCCTTTCTCGCCTGGTAATTAATTTTAATTGTTTTTTATTCGAAATAGAATTTTTGGGTTTTATATAACATAAGAACGGGTAGCTATCTGATGTTTATGCACTTTTCAGGATATTGTTTGTTATCTCATCCTTTATGCTGCAAACTCTAAACACCGTTCATAGTCGAATTGTTTACGTGTTGCTGCGGTAAATTCTATGATGGCATGTGGAGTGAGCCTTGTTATAATACTATGCACGTGATTTTATGTGGACCTCCTAGGAGTTCCAAATCTTGAATAAAATATTAAATTGAATTGACACCCTCTGGAAATCTTCACCTCAGAAGCCTGAAATGAATCCACAACAGAGCCTGGAGGCCGGTGTGTTCGCAGCTCTGTTCCCTCATTCCGCCTCCTAACTGTCTCTAACCCTTCTGACAGAATACCCTGTCACCCTTGGCATTCTACGATGGCTGTGATAAGCCACGAATATAACACAACACTGTTCACAGTCTTGGGGCAGCGGCACCCTCAGTGCTTCATTTGAGCCAGTGGTTTCTGGTGCTTGGCACCTGAACTTAATTGTCAACACCGGTGCTTGTGACAGTGTGTCACAAGGTGGAGCTGTCTGGCCGATTTAGAGATAACCACAACAACAGTTAATTATTAATTCAATATACATTAAAAATTACTATTACCTGCCACGTAAGCCATTCTTATAGCCTTGGGGGCAGGAAATAGTCCGAATAGTCAAACTTGTAGGAGTGTGATGGTTTGTATTTGTGTTTTTACTATCATTGGCAGCGCTTGCAGGGGCAATGTGTGGTTCAAGCTGCAGTGGCCTCCTGACGAGAGCCCTGGCACCTGCACCCCCGACAATCGAATGCTCACTGCCTCAGGTACACTGCTGATTCAAACATCGCACACAGACCTCAATTTTGAAACTGTCGCATTGAATTCACTCTCAAAAACCTCACAACTCAATGAAGACAGTGTAAACTCAGTTGACCAGAGAGCTGTTTGGTTGAAAGCATCTCTCTAATGCTCCCATTTCAGCGTAATTCTCAATGGAAATGTTGCATCTGCAACGGCGATTACACTAGTCTGAATAATGAAAGCTCGGAACCCAGCAGTGGGTTCTTTGTTTTTATTTCGGAACTGTACAATATCAGGCAGGCTTCTTAATGTTGATGCCTAAACCAATATTTAAGGAATGATCTTATATATGGTTTTACGCGTTTTGTTAAACCCATAGGGGCATATTTACGTTCCCTGGCGCATCCCTGCATATCAGCAGGGATGCGCCAGGGAAAATGCGTCACGCAAGTTTACCCTTGCGCCACGTCCGATGCGCCGCATTTACAATGCGGCGCATCGTGGCGCAAGGATAAGCAGATGCGTGACGCATCTGCCGGCGGAAGGTTGGCGCAGTGCTGAAGTCGTGTCGCAAGCGCAACGCAACTCCAGCAATGTTCCAACCTTCCCTATCCCTAACATGGTGCGTCAATGCTTACGCCTGCTTGAAGCAGGCGTAAGGATTTGGCGCACCAGCGTCGGAAAAGTGACTGCGTGAAATCTTGTAGATTTCACTACGTCACTTTTCCGAGGCGTACCTGCGCCGGAACGCCCCCCCCCCCGCGCCGGTACGCCCACATGAAACCTGACGCAGGTTTCATGTGGCGCAGGGGTTTACTACGTGACGCATCTCCCTAGATGCGTCACGTTGTAAATATAGCGCAACGCGGCTTATGGTTTGCGTCGCCGCTGCGTCACTTGCGTGACGCAACGGTGGCGCAAGGGGCTTGTAAATATGCCCCATAATATATAAATGCATGTGCACTTTTCTTCCTCCGCTGGATGTCTCTTCCTTTGATGCGCGCGCCCAAGAATAATCTAAAAGCACTGGTGCGATCATAGGGAGAGTAAAGTGCGTAAACGCTGCTAAGTCAAACGTCTGACGTACTTCCAAAAAACAGTTGGATATCAGTGTGCACGTATTGTAAGTGGTCAGTCAGCGCAAAGATTACAATGAATAGAGTCGAGATAGAGAGCAAAGAATATAACCACTAATTTGTTTGAGAGGTGATGCTGCAGATCATGTGATTGGCAATGCTGCCATCTAGTGGACTGTTACATTATTGCACCTGTATACAAAAAATATTCAGCCCATTGGTATAATAAAGTAGCATTTTCACTACTCAAAGAGATTCTTTATTTCGGCCATTGGCCATAAAAGTCGCATACAAAACAACATATCTAAAGAATACAACTCATTCCAATAAAAATGTCTATGCGAGCAAGCATCATGAGTAAAATAATACAGGACAGTGGTGGGTCACTTATGAGCGAATGTTTCTCTGACAAAAGCCTGTCTTTGTCCGCCATGTCAGTCGGAAGCGTTCGATTACAGTAGCCTTTTCACTACTCAAACCTGCGCCATTCTCTGTATTGTGCCAGTGTATGATAGAGTCCTCAAGTGAGACATTTTAATGACACTTTATCGCAAGCAGTTGAACGAAAACACTGATGATCTCTACAGATTTCCAATCCTGTTTTTTCTTTGAATTTAGAAGCATGTAATTGTTTCTAGCCTAAGTGCATTCTGTCATTCGTACAAGGAACTACTAGGCAGCTTTTCTCGCTTTATCTGTTATTATTAAGATGTTGACTCCCTGAGTATTATTATTATTATTAGGTCTTTATTGCTCGATCAAGAAAATCATTGCAATTAAAACACCTTAACAATCGGACAATATATAAAAAATATGAATACATATAGACTCCCTGAGTAAAGGTGTCACCTGGAGCCCATTGGTGGAAAACAACCCACCTTTAATTCTGAACGTCACACATTGCGCGTCACGAATGATGGAGATGCCAACGTATGCCATCAAAATACGCCCTTGTTTAACGTAACTTTTCCATCTTAAATATGTTCCAGGTGAAAGCACTTTTGCTATTAAACATTCAGGAAGGAATCAAGCACTACTACGACGATCTAGACTTCAAGAATATCTTGGACTACGTACAAAAAAAGGTTAGTGGAAAATTACTTGCCTGTACGTTTGAGATACTTGCATGTCCGAATGAGACTCTCCCAGACTTTATATTTCACATAATGTTAGGTTTGAATTCACAGTGTGATTGTGTTGTCCTCTCTATTCATAAACTAATTTGGTTCCAAGCAAGTGGCCTGAGAATTAGACCAATTTCCAATGTGTTCATGTAATTCCCCTGGAGCCGGGAGCTCTGAGGAAGAGGTGCATTTTACCAGTATTTCGGCTGCTGAAACTCATGGGAGAAATTCGGATTTGCAAGGACAGTTGGGGCAGTCTTTCTGATCCCCCAAGTAATTCCTCATTTTTTAGGGTAGCCTCGCGGAAAACCTTATAATCTCTGGTATCAGACCCCGCCCCCTTCAGAGTTCACATAATTACGCTCGGTATCTGTAATCCCGACAAAAACAGAAGCACTCGTAATGAGGCCATTGGTGGTGTGGATGAGGAAGAGGGTAGGTTGCATAGTAGTTGGATAAGGGACATGGGCGGTAAGAGCAGAAACACCCGGCAGCAGAATGAACATCCAAACATTGCTTGTTTCCATAGAGTTGGTTTCCAAGCAGCAGCGTCTTGTTACAGTGGGATCCAGTACTTTGTCACCGATAGTGATAACAAGTGAAAGAATGTAGAACCATTGTAGTGTGCAGGAGAGTGCTGACCCCTGTAACTTTGCTCTTAAAATCCATTCTTGTTTTACTCTTTGGTGTCCTAATTAAATCCCCATTGGATGATCGCCTGTGGTGGGCGCCAGCTGCCTGAGTTCTAACATCTCATGCCAGTGGAGTTTTGTGTGCTGAATATTACACAACAGTTACTCTTTTTTCATGTGTGTTACTCCTGAAGCATTGATGTGGCCTTCTAACATCTACTTCACATCAAATCAACTTGACTTAAGTACGCGGATGGTTCGAATGTTTTTCTAAAATAATAGCACATTTTTGTCCACATTAATCATTTGTTTTAACATTCCCGTGGATTGCTTACCCTTAAACGTTTTTTTAACATATTTCTTTCATCATGGTGAGTAAAAACGAAGTTTGTATATTCTGTGGTCTCACTGCTAGCTTATAGCGTGTTCCTGTGTCTTAGATATCACTGTGTCTGTTTATCACAACTGATTATCAGGTTCTATGTTTGATGCTAAATGAACTCGATTTTCCAATTTTCGCCCATTTTATGCTTCTGTTTTTTTGAGTTTCCTTTCTTATGTTCGCGTTGTTAATGGCAACTCAGTAATATCCCATGCCATTTGCTCAATGGTAGTTCTTGTCTGGGTTTGCTGTATTTCACACTGCCGGAAGCTCAGTCTTAATCCACAACCACCCTCAAGTTATCAAAGTAATATGGTTACACAAGGAGTTGGTAATGACTGCATTTGTTAATGCACCTAATAAAGAAATATATCAGAGTTCCAGACCCTGTGTGAAATCAAGTATATCACTCCTATTGAGAGAATGGTTCTGCCCCTTCTCTTCTCCTATCTCCGGTCTGCCTTAATCAACAAAGCCTGTAACTCATTCAGCAAAATGGATGCCAGAGGCTGGCCCCAATCCTGGATCTATCATACACCAGTGAATTACGGAATGTTTTTCACCAAGGGGTTCTGAGTGACATTAAATCGACAATGATAGTGAAGCCTAAGTTGTCTGTGATGTCACTCAGAACCCAATGGTGAAAAAAATCCCAGTAATCCATTTTTTACCCCCCTATAATATTATGCTATATATGGCCCCCAAAGTCATCTGCCCCTGCTTTCAATTGCTGCACAGGGGAAGTCCCTGTCCCAAATAAGAAAAAATATACCTTGCCTGCCATCAGTAACCAACCCCCATCTTCCCTGCCTTCCTTCCCCCTCCTGCCGCTGGGCTTTGTGCTTTCAGTCAAAGCAGACAAGCAGCACTGCACTGATAGGCTCTCAAAGAGCCCTGGGAACTTGGCCTGGAGGGTCTTTATGACATAGCAACAGTGGGTAACAAGTTGTGTTATCAACAGTTGCTACATCATAGCAGCGAACTACCAGATTTAGAATCTGGCGTAAATGATAGAGGCCTCCTATGGAAGTCATGTATAAAGAAGGTTATACATTCAGTGTTGTCCCCTAAGGGCTCTGTGGTTGTTGGAAGGTGCTAAATAGTAGGCCTCATTTCCTTTCCAAATCTTGTATCTTTTAGTGCTTGTGACCCATAAGGTACGACATTCTTGACCAGACTCAACAATGGCTATCTTAATCTCGTTTCCTTTTTCGATGTTAAATGAAGGCAGCAAAGTGGTTACCAAAACTCCTTGATGTCAAATAGGCATCCTCCCTAATCCTTTGCTGTTCCAAAAAATTGAAACAAGTTTGGTCATTGGATTGGGACATACATAAGAGTACGGAGCATGTGTAGGGGGAGCCCTGCACTAAAGTGACAAAAACAAGTAATTGTTAGAAATGGGGTTTCTGGTTGGCTGGGTTATGCACCTAAGCCAGGCAGAATCCACAGCTCTAGTTATGGGAAGTTAGTTACACACCAAAGATAACCTGTGCTCACCCCCTGGTAGCTTGGCACAGAGTAGTCAGGCTTATCCCCAGGGGCAATGTGTATAAAGTATTTGTGCGACACATAAAGTACAGTAACACAGTAAAAACACCACAAAAAGGACTCCACGCTAGTCTTTAGAAAAATAGGAATGAATTAAATAGGACCAAAACAACAAGCTAGCTAGCGATTGACTGGTTGGAGACACCTGTACTAGATGATACTATAATTAATTCAGTAAAAGTGGAGTCATGAATGGTTATTTCATGTTACAACTGTCAGCGACCCTCATATTCCAGAAGCTGATCTCACACCATTATCCAAGCGATGAGTGGGTCTATCCTCACTGAAGGTGAGATCTCGCCCCATATCATGTTAGCAGGGTTGTGGCAACGTCACTTGGGGTCTCATGCCATGTAATGAGTTATTCTAGGCACAAATTGCGTCCCGGCTAAATTCTGAAATTACTCTATATGGTATTTAATAGGTGTGCAATTTCATCCTAAGTAGGAATCCCAATTTGGGTGCAAAATTCGAGGATGAGCCCGAGTCGTGGTTATGACCAAACTGGGAATGAGGGCCAACGAGGACACAGGGTGAGGGAATTTGCACCACTCTGAAATCAGGACTATGACCAAAACAAAGCAAAAAATGAAGTTCCGAAAACACTTATATAACACATTCGATAAATCACAGTATTTCGAGGCTGCACATCTATGTACTGCAGCCTGGACGGGACACACCAGTGATCCATCACAAACCACACATAACTTCCAAAACCTGAGTTAAAGTAAATAAGGAATACAAAACCACGTTATAAACTTAAGACGCTTAAATAGAAGACGATAAATTATCCAGTGGGATTACAATCCAGTGCTTCTCAGTCGCGGCTCCTGGAGGGAGTGCTGCGGGGCGGGGAGGGGCAGGGTGGGGGTAGTAAACTCCAGTATACGTCCGAACGGAGTTAAGTACATAAATAAATAAAACAAATTACATTGCGCGCGCCGCATCGCCGTTTGGCGTTGCAGCGCGCGCAATGTAATTCGTTTTATTTATGTACTTAACTCCGTTCGGCCGTATGCCGGAGTTTACTATCCCCACCCTGCCCCCGCCCCGCCCCACCGCCCCGCAGCACTCCCTCCAGGAGCCGCGACTGGCTTCCTTCCTGATGGCAATAAATATGTCTGTACTCCTTGAATGACCCAATTAACTTACAAAAGGGTGAAAACAAATAGCACCCTAGATTTGAAATATCAGGTATTAATAATATTTTGCGAAAGATCTAGATAAGTATGTAAAAATGTCAGGCTGTACCACTAGCTAACAAAAGAAGCAGCAGAAAAAAGCAAACTAGCACAGAGATTTCAACTGAAAATGGCACCTGTCCTTTCCATGCAACACAAAAGAAATGCATTCTTACTTTTTAACTAAAATGCAATTTAATGAGCACCGGCAATTACTGTTAAAATACGTTTCTCCACAAGAACTTGCACATACGGAAAACCAATCTTTCTCTCAACCTGCAAATCTCACAATACTGTGTCACAAGACAGCAAATCACCCCAGCAAACTACCCCCAAACCCCCTCTTTCAGCAGACTGAGGACTCTGCGGCTTAGCTGTCTCTTTGTTGGAAATCCACCATCTCACCACGATTACGAGTACTTAGCAGCACAGGAACCAAATGTAAAAAGAGTCTGGGAAGATATATATGGAGCCGAAAGGAAAATCAGTCATCGCAGTTGATTATAAGGGATCAAGAAGCAGGGTCCTGAAGCAGCCTAGTGAATGGAGTTCCCTATGGGGACATTTATTTGTGGTTGATAGTTTTACAACCTGTAGTCATTTACTGTGAATAAATCAGCAAAAATGTACAGAACAAGGAGGCTATAAAATAGCTTAGTTAATTCTACAACAACAAAAAAGAAAAAAATCTGGCCTATGATGATTCTGTGCAAAAGCCAATGTTGTCAAGTGAGCAAAACAGGGATCAGTGACAGAATATGGGAAAAAGAAATATCGTGTGGACATATTATTGTGTCAAAAATATTGAGGAGCAAAATAGCAAGAATGTAAGTGCAAATAGGTAAGTATAGATTTACTATCCTTAACTCCACATCTACGTACCTTGAACAAAAAAAACAAAAAATATATATAGTAGGTAAGTATAGATTTACTCTCCTTAACTCCATATCTATGTACCCTGAAAATATATATTTATATATCGTCATGGTACTTATATGTGGAGTTATATATAGTAAAACTTTGCTTACCCATAGAAACCTACCTTCACGATATTTGTGTCTTAGATATTCTTGACACGATATTTTGGCCCATGAAATTTCTGTTTCCGATAGTCTAAATACCCAAAATAGCAGGTAAAAAAGATACAGCAGTTGCTGTTTAGGCTTAACACCTTTTTAACATTCTGGTGCCTTTATACCGTTAATGTTTCAACCCCTGCCTCGAATATCAGACAAGATCTTTGTCAGGACAAAGGTCACAGTTCATGTATTCGGGCCGATTCCGATCTGGGTCGGAAAGCTCTCCGACCGAGCCGGATCCGGAGAGATTTCCGACCGAGCCGGACTCCCCAGTCCGACCGAGCGAGTACGATGCGGCCGTATGCTGCCCGACTCGATTCGGTCGGACTCCCATTGAAGTCAATGGGAGCCGGTCGTACAACGCGTACACGGGCTCCCATTGACTGAATGGGCACGTCGCGAACAGGGGGGCCCCCTACAGTGGGTACGCGTCAGTGCGACTCGCACCGTACATGCATGTGTAGGGGGGACCCTTGGGTCCCCCCTGTGTTCGACTTGTGCGGCTACGCGTGCAGGGGGGTCTGACACGGACCCCCCAAGTCCGGCTCCGGGTGCTTTTGCGAGCCGGCCGTCCGACGCGTGGATCGTACTCGCTCGGTCGGGAAACGTCTCCATTGCGTGGTGCGAGCCGTGTCCGTACGAGTCGGTCGGAGCGGTTCGGACCCGGGAACGAGTCGGTCGGCGATTACGCGTGCGCTCGCATCGTACTTGCTCGCTGGGACGACTGTACGAATCGGTCGGAAAAAAGGCCTCCGAATCGGATCCGGTAAAGCCGAATCCGATTCGGAGCTCTACCGGCCGAGATCGGAATCGGCCCCTAGGTGTCACTGTTCGGTAAAAGGGCCATTAATGGTGGTGGTCGGAATGAGTTCTTCTCATAATTAGTTCCTTTAAAATGCTACACTGGAAACAAGGACAAACATCTCTTCATGGATGCTGCACACATTTGTCTAAAGTTGAGAATCTAAAAGGCCACACCATATAAAAATAGCTAGACAAAAAGGTAGTAGATCTATTGAAGGTAGTTAGAGGACCAGATGGAACTGCACAGCTCAAGAGCAAACCAGTTATGGATAGAGGCAAAGCCATGTCCACACAGTGTTCAAGCACCATACCCTCTAGTATCGCCTTTTATGCACCAATCAGTGGGAAGTATGTTATGATACCGATTACTTGTGGAAAGGGCCAGCTTGAGCAGACATGGCGCCTCAGCATCCGAGCTTCGCCCAAAGACCGCATAAGCCTGGGAATCGCAGAAACATGTTTTTCATTAGAACATTTCTTATTATAAATGATGGTTTTGGCTTTTTCCTTGAACAGTGTAACGTAATTTTCTCTCTGGTTTTGTCCTTTCGACACTCCTGTGTTGCATTTGAAAAGAAATTGACTTCAGGAGCCCACCTACAAACTGATAGTTAAAAACAAATAACACTGTTGAAAAGGAGAGGAAACCTGAGAAAATGCTTCTGGATCTGTTTTGGTTCACTCATTTCTACTGGTAACATGCTGGCACTGGCACACTGGTGATAATCCTTTGCGACTTCTGCTCATCCATGAGATAGTGGCTATTGCCTAGCTAGAGTAAAATCCTGGCACTCACATACTTGGTAAGGCTTGGCAATTTGGGAGCATCTACACGATGATGCTCATTGGCAATCTTTGTAAAATTCTGAGCCTTGCACAGTGACAGTAATTCTTGGCAGCATACGGTCATCCGTTGCCAAACCCTGGTAAAAATGCTTGCCCTAACATAATGGTGTTATGTCTTGGTATTTTGAGGGCATCTATTGGATGATGCCCAGTACCCACCAAAACGCAAGCCGTCACATAATAGTGGTAATATTTGGCAAATTGTGGCCATCCAAGGCCTGATGCCCAATGCATGCCCCTGGTAAAATGCTGGACCTTGCTTAATGGTTGTATTTCATGGCAATATGCATCCATCCATAGCATGATATCCACCACTAGTGCAGTTCTGATCCTGGCACAATGGAGGTGGTTCTTAGCATGTCAGGGGCCTCCATTTGAACTGTGGTGCCCAATACTGGCAAATGTTCACTCTGACCCAATACTCTTAATTTCTGGCATATTGTGGAAATCCAGTGGCACTCTGGTGATTTTGTCATTATGATGGTAAGTCATGCAAAATTGTGAGCATGGAGGTGGCCTTTGTATTATGGTGGTAGTTCATGAGATAATTTGAGCATTCATGGCATGATGGGGCCCACCCTTACAAAATGGTGGCCCAACATAATGGTAGCAATACCTGGTAATACTTGGTACACTGTGAGCAGCCGAGGTTTGATAGCGCTAAACCATAATTGTTAATAATTTTGAAAATATTAAACTTCAAGCAGACTCAGAGAATGGAGGTCCCAGTGGAAGTGAACACACATAGCATGTATACCCATCCGTTGTCCAAAAACCAAGACAAATATGTATTTGTCAATACATGGATCTTGAAGTTGAAGACAGAGTTGGATATTGGGAAACCTACTGCATTTGCAAACTTCTCATTTATCCGGCCACCTGTCAGTTAGCACATAATGTCTGCTATATTGCCAGTGGATGGATAAGTAGTAGTTTTTCATCTGTTTAGCCGGTTGCTGCTTTAATAGTAGAAATGTTGTACAGTTTAGTCGGCAGCCAAATAAATAGTCACTTCATTTTTTGAGATGCTGCCTAACATCTTCAAGTGGCATTATACTGGAACATAAAAGCACCAGTGACAGCTCCTCTGCTAAGGCGCAGGAGCGTCGCCCCACTGCTTTTAAGCAGTGTAACTAAAGGAAAAAATAAAATGATAATAACTGAATGTAATTATCATTTTATTTGTTCCTGCTGCTTTGCAGGCTTGGGCTGCGCTGCTCAGCTCTCAGAGAAGGGCAGGGGAGGAGTGGTTTGCCCACTCCAAGTGCGCATGAATGCTTGGCCTGCCATCTCGGGCCGGCCAACCAGTCATGCGCACTTTGCATATTCTCCACACAGGCTGGATTACAGCCTGCATGGAGAACATGCCCAGGCCTCCATTCCCTTGGCTGAGTGCCGAACTACATCCCTCAGACCATTCACAACGCTGCATTGCAGCATTGTGATTGGTCAGTGGAGCTTGGGTGCTTCCTGGTTCCTGTTCCAGCCGAGTCCTGATGCGGAGGAGAGACTGGAGAGACACGGTGACAATAAGGTAAGTTTTTTGTTTTTTTTAGATTCCCTGCCCCGCCACCCTCGATCCGTGCCGGCCACCACTGAAAAGCACCCAAGCTGTGTCATCATCTGCATCAGCAAAAACCCTCCAGTGATTCTGTTTTGTTAAGAAATGTTCCCATTCATTCAGTTGGAAATGAAAGAAGCATTAGCAAAGCCAATAGGTCTGACGTTGGCTGCCATGCTTTTGTCAGGGAATTTACAAACCTTTATTGTTTGGGAAGCTGCTGTGCCCCCATTAAATCTAAAAAACAAATTGGCAAAGGCAAATGTGTTTTTCTGATCTCAAAAAAGTACACAATACCATTCTACACTCAGCACTGAAGAGAACTACTTTGTGTGTGGATGCGCTCCTTGTGAAAGGGCAGCATGCTGTAACTCATAGTGAAATCAGATAATGGCTGAAGTGGGCTAACATTGCCCCTTGATGCATGCTGGATTAGATGAAAGAAACATGTGAATGACACAGTCACAGACTAATGGATGAAGTCTGTCTCAAAAGCCCTATAAGTATCCATACATACTTTCAGTAAAATCAAAAGGCCTTGGCATTGGCTGCTATCTTCGCCTTTGAGAAAAAAAGCAAGAAAAAAGGGAAGAAATTAAGGAAGGAAAAAAGGAAAAAGGCAGACAAAATAAGAAAAAAGAAGGGCAGAAACAGGAAGGAAAGCAAGAAGGAAGGCAGTGAAGGTGCAAAAGGGAAGGAAGGCAAAAAGGAAGAAAGGAGGCAAGAAGGAAAAAAGGCTAAACGAAGGGAGAAGGAAAGACAAAATGCAAGAAGGCAAGACGGAAAGAAGGCAAAAAAGAAGAAAAGAAAGGAAGCAGGCAAAAAGGAAGAAGAAAAATAAATAAAGAAGTAAAGAATGAAAAAAGACTGCAAAACAGAAAGAAGGAAAAAGGCAAACAGTAATGATGAAGGCAAAAAGAAAGAAAGATGGAAAAAGAAAGGAAGGCAAGAAATAAAGATGCAAATAGGAAAGAAAAAGGAAAGGCAAAAAAGGGAGAAAGAAGGAATGAAAGGAGGCAAAAGAGAAAGAAAGAAGGAAGAAAACAAAGAAAAGAAAAAGGAAGAATGAAAGAAGGCAAAAAAAGAAGAGGGCAAAAAGAGAAAGAAGGAAAGAAAAAATGAAAGGAAAGAAAGAAGGAAAACATCAAGAAAATGAAGGAAAGAAGGCAAAAAGAAAGAAGGAAAAAAGAAGGAAAGTAAAAATGAAAGCAGGGGAGAAAAAAGTAAAGAAAGAAGATGGAATGAAGGAAGGAAAGCGGGTTCACAGTATAATATTTTGGATACTAAAATCCAAATTACACCCCTCCTATGATTAAATAAAACTGTAACAAGTGTGCTACAAATTAAAGGAGTTTGGTTTTCTTCCTGGGCAAAGTTTACTAAAGAACCATTGGTGAAACTGAAACCAGGAACATAATATGGTATACAGCGAAATAGCAGCAGTTCACTTCAAAAGGAATTTATTACAGCATTGGAAGGAGACAGGAACTGATTAAGCTGGAATGTGCCCTGCTCTCATTTCAAATGCGTTCTGCTATCACATCAGGGGACACTGGCATTAAAAGGAACTACGTTGTGTGTGGATGTCCACCCTGTGAAAGAGCAAAATGCAGTCACTCAAAGTGACGGTAACCAGAGGCTTAAGTAGGCTGACCCATTGCCCCATTCTGTATGCTGTAGTGGCCAAAAGCAAAATGGATATGGCACAACAGTCCAATGGGTGAAGAGAGGTGGCAGAAAGCATCTTTGGGTAAGAATATTATACATATTATTTTTGTAAAATCAAAAGGTCTTGGCTAAATCCAGACCTAAAAAGTAATATTATTGCAGTGTATGCCTTTGCACTTTGAGAGAGTTAAGCAGTTGATACCAGTACCTGAGATGGGTGTAGTTTAAACAAAAATATGTACTCTTTTGTTTCAAATAGATAACATCTACTTGTAAACTTGTTATGCAAAACTTTACAATGTCAGTATAGGACCGTATAGATACCTGTCTGTTGGAAATGGCCCTTTCCGCAGGGTCACAACCTAACTTTTTGCCTTACTCCTCCTCTTTTTTGTTGACCTCGTTTTTTGTTGGCTTTAGGACTATGGGGCCTTTATCACTTAAACCAGTGCTAAAGTGCATGTGCTCTCCCTAAAGCATGGTATAATTGGTTGTTTACACCTGTTTGGCATATTTAATTTACTTATAAGTCCCTAGTAAAGTGCACTATATGTGCCCAGGACCTGTAAATTAAATGCTACTAGTGGGCCCGCAGCACTGATAGTGCCACCCACTTCAGTACCCCTTAAACATGGCTCAGGCCTGCCACTGCAGAGCCTGTGTGTGCAGCTTTAAACTGCCAATTCGACCTGACAAGTTAAACTAAGGGTTAGTTCCTCAGCAGAATAGGTCATTTTAGTTGAGTATCTGTTATCTGGAGTGAGAGGAGCAGGCGTCCTGGTGTCGGTTGGGCACAGACGGGCTTGCCTTCGGCGTGTCCGCTGCGCACCATCTCCGACATCTGCATTTAATAGGAACCTGGGACCGCAGCTAAACCGCTGACCCCTATAGCCCCCAAAAGGAAGTGAGTAAAATAGAGAGCTCTCTCCACAACAAACGGTAAAGTCCGCGGTGGAACGGAGAGCGAATTGCGACGCAAGTAAGCAAAGCTGAAAACCACTATCAGGGCAGTGAGGGTTTAAACATAAAATACATTTTTAAAACAGCAAGAACCTCTCAAAACGAGGTTAAAAAAAATGCTTGCCTCAGGACTAGCCAGCGCACGTCAGCTCCGACATCCGAATTTAATGGGAACCTGGGAGCGCAGCTAGACCACTGATGGCATGAGTATTGAGTCCAGTGTAAATAATGCCATTCACAAAACCCAAGACTTGGTGCCTAGCTTCAAGGAGGGGGATGACATACATCAGTGGTTGTTCGGCTCTTAGAGAACCTTTGTATATGTACATATTCAAATTAGTTTTATGTTTGGTCCCTTGGATAAGCCCAGTAAAGCAAAGTGCTTTATGAATGCCTCTGGTGCTTCCTTCTGCCATTAGTGAACCCACATTAATTTAGCAAGGTGTAGGATGCTCGTTTGGTTTAGAAAATATTGTGTGGACTGGGATTTGTTCTTTCATGTTTGTTTTTGATGAATATAATTATGTTTTGTTTACACTAAAGTCTGTTTAGATTCTGTTTTACACTTTACTGTATAAATTGCACAGAAGTCTTTGAAAATGTATGCTATATGCTCTGGATTGTTATGTGTTTGACAGAAACCCATATAGTGATTGAATTAACTGTTCCAATTCATATCTGAAAGAAATAAAATAATAGAGATGTGAGCACGTTGAATAAGAGCTGTGATCAGCTTTAAAAAAGTTTATTTTAAGTTGTGTCAGTACTGGCATTGTTTTTGATGTTGTTTCAGTATAGAGTGGTCTAGCCTTGCTGACATTAAAGTGGCCTGACCCTTGCAGTTTTCTCACTTTTAGAAAGTTGGCATTTTCTTACTTTAACCATCTTGTGCCTCTGCCTGTCTCTGAATACACGTCTAATAAATGTTTAGTACACAGCACAGCTATCACAAAGACATCAGATACTTTGTGCACACTTACCTCCGAGAAGGTAGATCTTTAATTCTGCACTAACCTTTTGTAGAAGGTATGACCTCATCAAAGATGAGATTTTTAATACAGGTAATAACTACTTTGCACAAAGGTGATCTTTAAAACAAGTCAAGATGACCTCATAGATGGTAGATCTTACTTTGTCCAGGCCATGACTGCTTCAAGTGTGCAACGTCTTTAATGAAGAGCGCAACTCAAACAATGAGAACCGTAATACTTCAAGTTGTAAAGGTCAGCTACATCTACAGGAACACATTTGTTGTTGAACTTGAAATGTGTTCGAGGAGTAACTTCCTAAGTTTGTTTGTAGAATTTGCTGGTAATACAAAATTTAAGAAGGCAGGAAATACCATGAAACACAGATCAGAACTACAGTATGGTCTACGGGATCTAGAAAGCTGTGTGTCTGTAATTAGGAGAATGGCTAGGCAGGTATTGAATGAAAACTAGATGTAGGGAAGTTGTTACAAGATATAGGGATTCTGAAGAAAACACAATGAAATGCCAGAGGGTTTACAGAGGCTGCAAGTAATGGCCTTGTTTAAACTTTTGAAAGGAAGATGAGAAGAGATATGAATAATATGTTCGAGGCATATGAGCTGTAGATTGTACACTTTAGCATAGATCGCCATAGATCGCCATCTGGTGTTGGGCTCGGATGTTTGCAGTTTGTTTTTGTCGAAGAAGTGTTCGTTAGTCACAAGATAGGTGACTCCTCCTTATAGTGACAGTGCGCATGGGCATTGACTCCATCCCCAGATTGTTTTTTTCCGCCATCGGGTTCGGATGTGACTTGCTGCGCTCCAGGCCGGTGTCATTACCGAAACCCCCTTCGACGCGCAATCACCCTTTACTCAACGGTATTGTATCTTTTGCGTTCCCTTCTCGACGCGCATCTTCGACACTCTATAAAACTTCGATAAACTTTCGACGCGGGCCGTGGGGCCTACCCGCGCCGATCCGACGGAAGTCGATGGAACGGACTCCCTTTAAGAAATATCCACAGTGTGGTGCTAAATTCCCACACTCTGACCTACACCCGGTGTGTAATCTCTGCCTCTCTCCAGAACATCGAGAGGATACCTGCAAGGCTTGTCTCTCTTTCAAATCTAAGAAAACCATTCGTGACCGTCGGGCTCGACACCACGAGATGTCTCGAGGAAGCGGCTCCATTCCGGACATTTTCCATCCAGGTCCCGACAGTCTTCCTGAACCACAACAGGAGGAACCCGTCTCAGTTTCCACAGATGACTCCGAAGACGAAGTCACCCCAGCTCAGCGGGCCGTGAGTACTGAGACCCCTGCCCCACCCAAGCCCATACCAAAGGCTCCGGTAGCACCTTCGCCACAAGGCCCAGGTCCACACCGATCCACTATTTCAGATGCCCCGCCCTCGGGCCCGGCTATGAAAACTAAAGAAAAGCCTTCCGGCTCGAGCCAGCCGCACTCCGGTACCGAAAAATCACCTTCGGCACCAAAACCCAAGGCTACCGATAAGCCACGCCTTCCCCCATCGGCACCGGAAGTCCCTCCGGCACCGAAACAGCTCAGGGAAAAACCCTCGGAACCGAAACAAACGGGGAAACCTTCAGCACCGAAAACCTCGGAGCCGAAACAGTCTAAGGACAAACCTTCCACCCCGAAACCACCGAAGCAAATCGCTCCGGAACCGAAGCAAACGACGGCAAAATCTTCGGAACCACAGAAGACTGCTAGACCGGACACTGTCCGTATACCTAAACAGTCTAAACCCCCTCACAAAGAGAAATCTTCGGTACCGACAAAGGAAACCGGCTCCGAAGAACTTTTTCGGCCCGATCCCACCCAGAAGACCATCTATATACATCCAAACACTGGTCATATCCTCTCCAAACAACCTACAAAGAGAAAACTGGACCATTTGCAAGATCCACAGGTCCCAGCTAAAAGGATGGACATGGGCACTAATACCTCCCCACCCCCTACACCCCCTCCTCCTCCTGTTAATCCTAATTTACTTATCTCTCCACTACACTGTCCACAACACACTTTTCCACTCTCACAACCAGAGGATAGTGATAATGGGGATGGGCAAGGAGATGATAATATAATTCCACATAATTATAATGAGGACGATCCCCCACAGGACCCGGATCCATGGATGGACTATAACACAGATCCCGATCTTACAGACCCAGATCTTTATCCCTCTAGACCATCCCCACCAGACGATAATGTCAATTTTGCCCAGCTGATCACTAGGGCCGCAACATACCACGGGGTAAAACTACATTCTGACCCTGTAGAGGAGGATTTTTGTAAGAGACTTTTGCTCAACCACAAAAAACCATGCACATCCTACCAATGTTGAAAGGACTCGCTAGACATGCACCAGAGGTGTTTAACGACCCAGCTAGAACTAGGGTTCTTAATCCAAGAATTGACAAAAAATATAAGGCGGCTCCTAGTGACCCCGTATACATTAAGGGTCAACTACCTTTAGATTCCCTGGTGGTAGCTAATGCACGTAAGAGGGCCAATTCTCAAGGTTCAGGGGATGCCCCGCCCCCAGATAAGGAATCCAAATTAATTGATGCCTCAGGTAAACGTATGGCATCGCAGGCTGCGAATTATTGGAAAATAGCCAACACACAAGCTCTCTTGGCAAGGTACGATAGGGCTCACTACGATGAGTTAGAGAAACTCATCCAACACCTACCAGACCAATACAAACAAAAGGCCAATGACCTTATACAAGAAGGCAAATTGATCACGAACACATCCATCAAATGTGCCTTACACGCCGCGGACACCGCGTCCTGCGCAATCAATACTAGCGTATTGTTACGCAGACATGCTTGGCTCAGAATATCTGGCTTTAAACAGGAGGTACAAACCAGTATACTTAATCAGCCTTTCGACCAACAGTACCTCTTTGGCCCTGCGATGGAAACATCTTTAGAAAAGATGAAGAAAGACAACGAAACCGCAAAGTCTATGGGAGCCTTGCAGTTATCCTCTCCCAGAGGCTCCTTTCGGCATTCCTTTGATAGAGCGGGCTCAAAAACTAACAGAGCACCCATCCTCATCTTACAAAAGCCCCAATCAGAGTTCCTTTTCCAGAGGATACTTTAGAAGAGGTTACAGGGGTAACAACAACAAGGGTAGAGGCCGGGGTAGCAACACCCGCAGCTCCCCTACCACCAAGCAGTGACTTTCCTGCGCTTCCCCCCGACCACTCCACACCTGTCAGGGGACGCCTTTCACAGTTCCTACCTGTCTGGAATTCCATCACCACAGACAGGTGGGTGAGACAAATTATCCAGTATGGTTACTGCCTGGAACTCACGTGCACTCCACCACACATTCCTCCCAAGCACCGTCCAATGTCCACTCAACATTTGACTCTACTCAAACAGGAAGTCCTCTCTCTGCTGCAAAAAAACGCAATAGAACCGGTTCCCTTATCCCAGCAGGGCACAGGGGTTTATTCACTCTACTTCCTGATTCCAAAAAAGGACGGCTCTCTCAGGCCAATATTGGACCTCAGACCCCTAAACCACTACATCCACTCGGACCATTTCCACATGGTCACTCTCCAACAGGTGCTCCCACTACTTCAAGAAGGCGACTTCCTCTCCACTCTGGATCTAAAAGACGCCTACTTCCATATTCCTATTCACCCTTCTCACAGAAAATACCTCAGATTCACAGTGGACGGACAGCACTATCAGTTCAAAGGCCTTCCATTCGGGGTAACCACGGCACCCAGGGTGTTCACCAAATGCCTTGCAGTCGTAGCGGCCCATTTAAGGCGACAACACATTCATGTGTTCCCTTATCTGGACGACTGGCTCATAAAGGCCAAATAAACTTCACCAAGTCTCACCTTCAGCCATCCAACATACAACAGTATCTAGGGGCTACTCTGGACACCTCAAAAGCTCTAGCATACCCAAATCCAGGCAGGATTCAATCTATGCAAGCGCTAATGTTACAGTTCCAACCTCAACACTCGTTGCCAGCTCGAGTGTTTATGCAGTTAATCGGGATGATGGCCTCTTGCATTCTCATCGTTCCTTATGCAAGACTCCAAATGCGTCCCTTACAGGAGTGCTTGGCACTTCAGTTGAACCAGGCTCAGGGCCAGCTAACAGATCTGGTGTTGGTGGACGGCCGCGCACATCGCTCTCTGCAGTAGTGGAACGCACAAAACCTTTCCAAAGGGCGGCCGTTTCTCGACCCGGTTCCACAAATAGTACTAACAACGGACGCATCGCTCACCGGCTGGGGAGCTCATCTACAAAGTCAAACTGTCCAGGGCTTATGGACCTCCCGACAGAGACAACTCCACATCAACCACCTGGAGTTACTAGCAATCTTTCTAGCGCTAAAATCTTTCCAACTTTTGATACTAGGCAAAGCTGTTCTGATACGTACAGACAACATGACAGCAATGTATTACATTCAAAAGCAGGGGGGGACACACTCTCTCCAACTCTCGCGCCTAGCGCAAGCTATATGGAGATGGGCTATTCCACAAAAGATATACCTCCTTGCAGAACATCTCCCAGGAGTACACAATCAGATCGCGGATCTGCTCAGTCGACAAACACAACAAATCCACGAATGGGAACTTCATCCTCAAGTTCTTCTTCCATTCTTTCGAGTATGGGGTCACCAGACATAGATCTGTTCGCTACACACCACAACGCAAAATGCCCAAACTTCGCCTCCAGGTATCCACGCCCATTGTCCAAAGGCAATGCGCTATGGATGAACTGGTCAAACAAATTTGTTTACGCTTTTCTACCTCTCCCGCTCATTCCATTGGTGGTTCGGAAACTCAAACAACATTCCCTCACAATGATCCTGGTTGCTCCAACTTGGGCCCGACAACCATGGTTCACAACCCTCTTGGAACTATCAGTAGTCCCACCCCTAATCTGATTTCAGGGTTTCAGAAACAAGAGCACATTAGGCCCTCCTGCTTAATTGCCGGTCGTTGAATAAGCATGATTTAGTCATTTATGACATGTTATGTGAGATTCAACCAGATTTCCTGTTTCTGACCGAAACATGGCTATCGGATACATCAAATCCGACAATTGCTACAGCCATCCCCCAAGGTTACTCTTTTTTGAGGAAGGATCGCGTGTGAAGTAAGGGAGGTGGAGTTGCAATTATTAGCAAATCGGAGGTCTCCATCACATGTATTCCTCTGGAAGATATCGCAGGGGCCGAGTGCCTAAGTTTTCAGGATACCCTGTCCACCCATCAGTGCTTAGCGGGAGTTCTTATTTATAGACCCCCGGGTCACGCTGGGGCCTTCTTGAAGTCCCTGAGCGATGCCATCGCGCCAGTAGCCTCTAGATTCAAACATTTTCTAGTGTTGGGGGACTTTAATGTGCATATGGACAAACAGGAGAATTCTGACACCATTTTCCTGTTGGAATCCATGGATGCGCTGAATCTTGTTCCATATGTCGATGCCCCCACGCATATTAAAGGTCATACCCTCGACCAAATATTTTCCAACTGTAAAATACAGACAGAAGCTCCCCTACCCTTACTATGGTCCGACCACCACCTAGTGGGGTTTAAGGTACCGAAACTAACGAGGCATCTACTGCCCCAGACCAAGCGGCCGCCTTTTTCTTTTAGGCCTTTTCATAGAATTACCTCGGATGCCCTCAAGTATGAATTAGACCAACATCCTCTCACGCCGAGTGGCAACATAGAGCAGGATGCCGAGGCCCTAGCTAAGTGGGTCACACAAGGGACCTCGGCCCTTGCCCCTCTGATCTCTCGTCCCCCTAAAATTGCTAGATACTCTGCTCCCTGGTTTAATGATACCCTGCGACAGTGTAGAAGGGACTGTAAGCGTAAGGAAAGAATATGGAGGAGAGATTTTAATGTAGAAAATAAAAGAGATTACAAAGAGACCTTAAAAGATTACCATAATAGGATACAGGAAGCCAAGAAAAGCTTCTTTGCTTTTAAAATTGAGGCCGCAGGGAATAAAAGCAGAGAAATTTTTGACATTGTTAAAGGCTTCTCTTCACCTAGGGCTATGACAAGGCACTCCTCTCCATCAGTGGACTGGACTAAAAAGTTAGCTAATTTCTTTCACACGAAGATTATAAAAATTCAATCTTCCTTTGATGTCTTAGATAAGAAAGAAGTGCAGGCCTCCTTTTCGACTGCCCCCCAGAATCAGGCGGGTAGCGCCTCCCTTTCTCTCTTTCCTCCCTTGCCCTTAGAGACATCCTTGGCAATTATGCAGGGCCTCAAGTCTGGCTCACCTGCGGACCCTTGTCCGGCCAAATTTATGGCTGCCATGGCGGAGATTTTAAACCCGACAGTGAATAGTTTTCTTAATGTATCTCTGCATAGTGGTCAGGTCCCAGTAAGTTGGAAGAGCGCCAAAATAATTCCCTTATTGAAAAAACCTACGGCGGATCCACTGGAATTATCTAATTACAGACCCATTTCTTTGTTGCCTTTCTTTGCAAAGACAATAGAGAAATACGTTCACACGGTGATCAGCGATTTTGCTGAAGCCAATAACATTTTCCATTCGAGCCAGTCTGGTTTCAGGCAGAACCTTAGTACAGAGACGGCGCTGCTGGAGGTCTCCGAATCTATCAAAGAAACCCTTGATAAAGGAGGCAAAGCAGTTCTTGTTCTTTTAGACCTCTCTGCGGCTTTCGACACCGTGCCCCATGGCCGCCTCCTGTGGAGGCTATGGGAGTGTGGACTTGGAGGAACGGTGTTGTAGTGGTTCTCCTCTTTTCTGAAGGACAGATACCAAGATGTTTGGCTGCCTCCGTTTTCAGCCAGTATCCCACCCTTGAACGTTGGCGTGCCACAGGGATCTATCTTGAGCCCAGTACTTTTTAATATATACATGGCTCCCTTGGCCACCCTAGAAGAAGAGTGCGGGGCTATGATTATATCATATGCCGACGATACCCAGTTGCTCTTCACCTGTGAGAAGGGCGAGGAGTTCAATGGGGTAAAGATAAATAAATGCCTGAAAGAAATTTTTGCCTGGTTCCGACACAATAATCTTAAATGTAATCTGGAAAAATCCGAAATTATCTTTTTCGGCACCCCTCCTCTGGACGCCTGGAAACAATGGTGGCCTACTGATATGTCTCCCCCCCAGTCAGCAGTTAAGACTGTAAAAAATCTGGGAATGAAAATGGACGACGCCTTAGCTATGACATCTCAAGTACAGGCAGTGGCGGGCACGTGTTTTGGTCTCCTGAAAATGCTCCGCAGGTTTCTTTTCCTTTTGCCGACCTCTCACAGAAAGACGGTCGTTCAGGCCCTCATTACCTCCAGATTGGACTATGCTAACGTCCTCTTTCTGGGCCTTCCAGAGTTCTTACTGAACAGACTTCAGGTCGTGCAGAACGCAGCGGCCAGGGCAGTCTTGGGGCTCAGACCTAGAGATCGGATCTCTCACCATCTGAAGACTCTGCATTGGCTGCCTGTCCGTTGCAGAATACTTTTCAAAGCATTGGTCCTGGCCTTCAAAGCTCTTCACGGCATGGGGGCACATTATATTCGCAGAAGAGTTTCGTATTACGTGCCTGGCAGAGCTCTGAGGTCAGCGCACCAACACCTAATTATTACTCCAAAATGTCTCAGAAGTCGCCGCGGTGGACGATCTTTTCAAGTGCAAGTGGCTAGACACTGGAACAAACTGCCTCTCTCGCTCAGGCAGGCCACAAACATATTGGCGTTCAGGAAAAAACTAAAAACCTGGCTGTTCCAGCAAATAGTTTAAAGTCCGTTCTCCCCGGTACTGATGTGCTCCTCTGTCAGTCTTTCTGTCTTTTTCAATCTCGGCGCCGGGACACTCTGTTGAGTAGCTGCGCGCTCTACAACTCCACTCATAACATAACATAACATCAAAAACTACACCTATCACCCAAACTACTAACGCAGAACCATGGAGAGATAAGACATCCAGATCCCAATCAACTCAATCTTGCGATCTGGCTCCTGAGGTCCTAGAGTTTGGCTACCTCAATCTCCCACCGGATTGTATGAACGTCATCAAAGAGGCCAGACGTCCTACCACAAGGGCATGCTATGCAGCAAAATGGAAAAGATTTGCTGTTTATTGTGCAAATAACAACATCAACCCACTAGATGCTTCCATTCAAAACATTATATGTTATCTCCTGCATCTACAGCAATGTAATTTAGCGTATACCCCTAAACGTTTACATCTAGCTGCAATAGCAGCTTACCTCCAAAATAGACAACATTTGTCTCTCTTTCGAGTTCCTGCTATCAAAGCGTTCATGGAAGGACTAAAAAGAATAATTCCACCTAGAGTTCCACCCTCCCCAGTCTGGAACCTTAATACTGTCCTTACCAGGCTTATGGGCCCTCCATTTGAACCTCTACACAAATGTGAGCTACAATTCCTCACTTGGAAGGTAGCCTTCCTAGTAGCTATCACATCTCTCAGGCGGGTTAGTGAACTCCAGGCATTAACCATACAAGAACCATTTTTACAGATTCATCATAGTAAAGTGGTTCTTAGAACTAACCCAAAGTTTCTACCCAAGGTAATTTCTGCCTTCCATCTTAATCAGTCGGTTGAACTTCCAGTTTTTTTCCCTCAACCAGACTCAGTGGCAGAACGTGCTCTTCACACACTAGACGTTAAAAGAGCATTACTATATTATATAGAGAGAACTAAACCTTTTAGAAAGACTAAACAACTTTTTGTATCTTTCTCACCACCTCACAAGGGCAATCCCATTTCAAAAACAGGGATTGCAAGATGGATTGTCAAATGCATCCAAATATGCTACCTCAAGGCTAAACGCACACTAACCATTCCCCCTAGAGCTCATTCCACATGCAAACTGGGGGCTTCTATGGCATTCTTAGGAAATATTCCACTAGATGACATATGCAAAGCAGCAACTTGGTCTACACCACACACCTTCACTAAACACTATTGTGTAGATGTGCAAACAAAGCAACAAGCTAGTGTGGGCCATACTGTACTAAAAACACTATTTCAGACCACTGCAACGGATACAGGACGCCACCGCGAAGGAGACAAACTGCTATATAGTCTATGCTACAGCTCATATGCCTCGAACGGAAAATGCTACTTACCAGTATGCATCTGTTCTTGGCATGTAGAGCTGTAGAGTTCTACACGCCCACCCGCCTCCCCGGATACCTTCACCCGTTGCAGTATCATCTTACTTAGATACATCACACATGGACATCCTTTTCTACTTCCTACTAACTCCATCATTACCCTGTATGGCGAAAAACAATCTGGGGATGGAGTCGATGCCCATGTGCACTGTCACTAAAAGGAGGAGTCACCTATCTCGTGACTAACGAACACTTCTTCGACAAAAACAAACTGCAAACATCCGAGCCCAACACCAGATGGCGATCTATGCTAAAGTGTACAACTCTACAGCTCTACATGCCAAGAACAGATGCATACTGGTAAGTAGCATTTTCCTTTACATTTCCGTGAAAAATCTCTCATTTTACAAATTATGTGTGTCAGATCCTTACTCCAGTGGCCTTCCTCACAAGCTATTGTTTTTTCTTTACAGTTTGAATGCTGTGGAGGAGATGAATATGGAGACTGGGGGGTTAATCATTATCACGCATGCAGTAGCACGGGTCCCCTAGCATGTGGTGTTCCGTATACTTGCTGTGTGACACAAAAGGTAAGATGCAGGTTCCACTGACTCCAGTCAGTTGTGCAATTTACTGCTCAGTCATTCATCCGTCTGCACAAAGCTGCTATCTGTGCCAAACTCCATGTGCTTATCTAATTTCACTCAACACTGAAATTATACAAGCATCCCTTTTAAGAAATTTGGGACCCAACATGATTAATTTTTGTGTGAAAGTGAGGGGGAGTAAGTTGGGGAAAAATCCAGAATGAATATAGGTGAGTAAAGTAGGTTGACATTCAGTAGAATTAGCAATAAAAGTGTGGGGTGATGTAGTCTACATCAGTGCTGCAAGTAGGTATGCAGCATTGGTACAGGGGAATGAACTAATGGATTATCTGTAACAGGTAATTGACCTCACGTGGGCCCTGTCCTTATCTTTTCACTGCCTGGAGAGCAGCATCTCAAGTTGTGTCAATGACGGTAGGATAGCGTAAGGTAGACCAACAAAAAGGGAAATTATTTAATGTGTTGTCAAACCGTCCACAAGAGGGTGAAGGGGAGGGGATGGGGCAGCATTGGTACACTTGTAGTAAAGAAAGGAACTCCTTTCCTTGGAAGCAAAAGGCAACCATGAATTATTGAATTAGTGAATTCGAAACTGATCACTACTCGCGCTCCAGAATATGGAGGAGGCAGATCATAGATAGAAAATAGTTTATTCAGTTTTATCTGAAAATCAACCAAACTTGTATGGCAACAATAAATTGGGATACACTTGCAAACAACCTAAATTTACTGGGATACTGCCCACTGGACCGAGGCTGCCAGAGGACCGGATCAAAATGTCTAGCAATAGGTGCTTTTAAGTCACTAAGACAATTGATAAAGTAAGATTGGTAGCACCATTCACTTTTTCCAGCCTGTAGTTTCTCAAGATCACAAAAAGAACTCAAAAGAATAAAGGAGTGCAATATCTTTACTGCAACCCACCAGTTCTGAAAGATGCATTTGTGTGCTTTTTGCATCAAAATGAGGGAAAATTAAATTATTTCTGACATCTCCTGGTATAGATTTTGCATTCATTTGGGTCAATCTAATCTTTTTAAACTGTGTCCCATGTAATGGGACTGGAGAAGAACTTCAAGTATGCGGAACCTTCAATGTTGTTGATTCAGCTAATAATTTGAACGATTTATAAATCGGTCTTTAAATTGTGTTTATGAAAGGCATGTTTTTTAAATTTGATTTCCTGTTTTTATTACCCACCAGAAGGTAATTATTATGATTTGAGAATATCTACATCAATCCAAGGGTCACACCATTTAACTCTACAAATATTCGCTGTCTCTGGCCCCTTCGCCCTGTGAGCCCCTCAGATTGTTGTCAACTACACTTTTGACAAGTATATACATTTCTTTGACTTGTAGGTGTTTTCAGTCAAAGGGGTTATTGCCTGTGCGTTTGAGGTCTAATTCCACTTTTGTGGCAAATACAGATCTTGAATTTCACAATCCCAGGACATGTATGCAAAATGTATGATATTGATATTTTTTGTTTTTCTGCTTTTCCCTAGTTGCAATGGGGTTTAGCTTTTTGTGTCTTTAAAGTTAGATGATTCATTTTCAAAAATAAGCATGCCTAGTTTTTTCCCAATTACAATCTATGAATGTTTTATAAAAAGGCATTTTGATTGTGTGGATAATTTACAAGGAAGGAGAGATGCACATGTTTTTATTTTGCCATTAAGGGCTTGAGGACGTGATTGGCCATGATTTGCACAAATACTTTGGCACTGACTAAATTGGTGTTGGGGTGGAATCGGTTTTAAAGGATGACAGTGCTTGATTTTTTCACTTGTATGCTTTCTTACTTGATGTTAATTATATTCATACATACATTTTTAACTTTGTTGTATTCGTAAACAAAGTTTGTTGTGCTGTAAATGCTCGCTACTAATTGTTTGTTCTTCCTTAGCATTACATTATGCATTAGCAATACATTATGTATTGCAAATGCTTAAAGTCTGTCGAAAAGTATTAAAGAAAGAGCCTTATTACCAGCATTACGAAGGCATAACGTGTTCCAAACTTGCCTATTGGCCCTTGTCACCTTCTCTGTGGTTTAATCCAAGAGCACACTGTAGGTTAGTTATGAAAGGTCCATTGTACTGGGGTGAGGAAGGCGCAGACGGCAACTCTGCGGTCCGCACACCACTTCTCTCTGGATCACTTGCAAACAACATCATACCTCACCGACACAACAACGCCACCCATAACATGATTGCTCCAAAACACAGAACGCAACAACAATTACTATTGGCTGCAAAAAGAATATTTTCCTATCTAATTCTCAAACTCAAAAAAGCCCCAGTAAGAATCATTTAATTATTAAATGTTTCACACCCATGGGGTCGTGGCCTCTATCTGAGGGCTCCTGGGGTGTGTTCCTTAAGGGCTTAGGGGATGAAAGTGGCTTCTGAAACCTAAGGTAATACGTGTAGTTGCTCTTCATTGTTCACCTCCCACTTCCTATGTGGCCTCCAGCAGTGGCAGTCAAGGAGTTATGCCTTCTGAAGACCCCTAAGGCTTCCCCCTGTGACTGGACCTATTAAGGTTGCCACCTTACAGATTAATGTTGGTTGATCCAGATGACTAATAGGGTTCCACTCTCCTATGGTTGTTAGGAAACATCAAAACAACTACCACTGATCCTCGGGTCACTGAGTGGTGGTTGAAGTTTTGTTGTTGTGCAGGCCTTGCATTAGAATAGGTTGATGCATGTCACACAAGTCTTAAATTTGTATTTAAATGGTTCCATCCTGGAGTGGAACAGTAGCAGTAGGCTTACACTGCCATCCACACAGTCCCCACCTCCCAGCACAACATCCCCCCGACTATATACCCATTCCAAGGTGGCATCTTTCCGGGGATGAGAGGAGTAGGGCACAACTCTGGGCTCTACCCCCATATCTTTGTGATACCTGTTTTATATGAAAAATTGTATACAACTGGTCATATGGTTTCCTGTCTAATTTTAAGTCTCTCAGTTTCCCTGTGGGAATCATTCGACCATTATTATCCTGGTTAGTGCCCCCAAGGTAATGCAGAGTCGAATTGACAGCCGATTAATCATGATAGGCAAGGTTTGAAGGGTGAAAGGAGTCCTCACACCTAGTTCATTCATTATTATTGTTCTCCATCTGCTCTCAAAAGTCAAGTGTAGTGGGGCCCTCCTATCAAGAAAATATACAGCTTGAATTTAGTAGAGGTCAAATTAATAGTACTGTTGGTTGGCAAGTAACCTATTTTTCCCTAGTCAAAATGGTCGCTCCAGATATTATTTAACTTAAATGCTTCGCTTTCGTTTAAGTCACAACTATTCATTTATTTTCCAGGCTTCCGGAGGAGTCAGAAACACGTTCTGTGGTTTTCAAGTCCTTAATAAAGAGGTAATCTTTCTGTTCTATGTCGGATAATATGTTTTCCAGTAATTTTTTAAAGAAATCTAAATTCAGAACATTGTCATAGTTGTTAGTTAGCCAATTATGCAACCAGAATTGCTCTCTTGGATACAACAGTTCCCGATATGAGAAGGCCCCCATTCCCGGCCATTGGAAATAGTCCATTACATCAGTTTTTTCCCCAAATTTCAAGCCACTGCGTGGTATGTGATGCATTTTAGGGTTTGTCTGATTGCAGCTAACATTGTATATCACTGTGACTATTGAGACTCTGTTGTATTATAGTTAGTTTGTTTAATCATAGGTTAATCAACCGAAACTGAAGTTACCAACTATGCATGGTCTTCAGATTGTATTGCTACGATGTATTGCATTCAGATGTCTCACTAACTTTGGCAAGTTTTGCTTTTCTAAAGTAGATAAAATGAAGGGTTAACAGAAATTATAGACACCAGAGCATAAGCATTTTAAAAGCGTTATAAACTGGGCTGGATGGAATACAGGGGGACCACTCTAAAAAACAAGCATTTGCAATGCAATAGGTCTCGCATTGCTGAAAGTTTTAGCTATTGCCGTTGCTAATAATAATGCAACGCCAATAGCTCAAACTTTCAGCAATGCGAGAGCAAATTTCTTTTTCCACAAGGCCAAACGCAAATAAGAAAAAAAGCAAATGCATGAAGCTAGGAAAAGGTGCAGTAACACAGGCTGTTACTAGGTGTCCCTGTGGGTGCAATGCCTTATGTTGATAATAGAGGTTTGTTTATAACTCCATAGGGACACCTAGTAACATCCTGTGGTAATGCACCCTTTCCTTGCTTTGTGGATGGGGGACACACAGCGCCGAAGTCGAAGGAGTTGTGTGCGTGGGAACATATATTTAGTAATAGCAAAGATAATGCATTTGAGAAAATTAGAAACAAGAAAAATATGTAATAGTGAGATAAAGAACAGAGGGAGTGTCGGAAAGGATTAAAAGGAAACGTGATGGAAGATAAACAGAAGAGAGAGTGCAGGGAAAAGCGCAAAGGAGTGAGTTAAGCGCTGTGATACCTTCGGGTAAAGTTTGCGATGTATAAAAGTGCAAACAAATAAATAAAAATAAAAAAAAGCCTACCTGTAGAACGTCAGTTCTTATTCTGCGATGCCACATGCCTTCGGGCCCCTGTACTGATTAACTGCACCCGGCTGCGGGTAACCTTCATGGCAGGAACAACATGTTGCAGGGCAGACGTGTGGGATGTAGCCATTGTCCTGTGGCTGCACCGCGGGGTAAAAGTGCAGGGACAGGAAGGCAGGCAGTCGGTATGGTACTGGAGGAATATAACAATATTAAAAGATACACGTTACCATCTGTTTTTTTTTTTTTTATATATAGCGCGAACTCGACGCGAACGTATTAGCGCACTTTAAATGAACAACTATTGTACGCGGTCCTTGCGCTTGCCCCACAGTGTAATTAATGTAGCGCACAATGGTGCTCCCATTAATGTATTCACGCGCCCTGCCAGGGGGACACCACCTACCAAACCTTGCCCTTGCCGAACAGAACGAAATACCACCTAGAGGTGATTGCTTGCTATATAATCCTTCTCTTTCGGCATGGCCGTTCTCCACCCTATGTCTGCCTCAGCCCCTCCAACAACAGTACCACCTCACATCTCTCTGCGCGCTAAAGTTATAGCCCTGGGCAGAGTGGCACCTGAATGGGATTCAGTCGAGGGTCCAGTGCCATGCAAGTCTTCGAATTCATTCATTCATTCATTGAGCACTTCAGCGCCAATAAGGCAGCATTCCACCCACTCTGTGGTGCTAGATGACACCCCACCATTCCTCTTGAAAATCATTGTTTTAATGGATTTTACTTAATGAGATTTGTTAAATCAATAAACCACGGTAAAATGTTTCTAGGCTACTGTTATTTCTTCGAACAATGTATCACCAGAGTTTTCACAGTTTTAGGTACTGCGCTATAGAAGCCCTTCATTTGCTCATTCATTCATTCATTTTTTCAACATCTCCAATACACGTCCTAAGGCATGCTGCTGTCCCATCTCTCAGTACATCGGCTGTCATTTGGTACACTGTAGCGCCAGGTGACAATTCAGTCCATGGAAATGTTCTATACAAGGCAGGGGACTGTTTATTAATTCATTCACTCAATTCTTGCTTCACTGGTTCAGCTTGTAAGAAGGCACCATAATACCACAGCTCAACAAAACGTATTTCGCATTGTGCAGTTAATTCAAGCAACTGTCCCCTACATCGTTCATTCAATCCCACCTACCCTCTCGTCCAAGCAGTATTTTTATGCGCCAGTGGCATCTCAACAGTGGAGATGTTGCGCTGAATAATGTAGCACCTAGAAGCGAATATTATCGTGCTATGTTGTGAAACCTTAATTGAACACAGAATGTAAACGTTTAAACACTGACCGCATGAAGGACAAAGTAAGACGACAGCTCCCTGTGTTTGTGCTCGGCGCCGCCATATTTTAAAAAAATACGGGGACACCGGGCGGGCCAGGCCGGAGAGGCTGTGTGAAGGAGGGCAGTGGAAGTGGATGCGCGAACGTATTAGCGCACTTTAAATGAACAACTATTGTACGCGGTCCTTGCGCTTGCCCCACAGTGTAATTAATGTAGCGCCCAATGGTGCTCCCATTAATGTATTCACGCGCCCTGCCAGGGGGACACCACCTACCACACCTTGCCCTTGCGGAACAGAACAATGTAGCACCTAGAGGTGATTGGTTGCTATACAATCCTTCTCTTTCGGCATGGCCGTTCTCCACCCCATATCTGCCTCAGCCCCTTCAACAACAGTACCACCACACAGAATGTAAATGTTTAAACATGTTTAAACACTGACGGCATGAAGTACAAAGTAAGGCGAGCAGCTCCTGGTGTTTGTGCTCAGCGCCGCCATATTTTAAAATAATACGGGGACAGCGGGCGGGCCAGGCCGGAGAGGCTGTGTGAAGGAGGGCAGCGGAAGTGGATGCTGCCTGGAAGCAATACGCTGCCTGCCGTTAAAACACTCACGCCGCCCGCCCTGACTGCTAAAAAGTCAACAGAAACACAAAATTAAAAAATAAAGTTCCCCTCACACACACATTAAACATGCAAGCGGACGAAAACAGTAGTTAGGCGCTGCTGCACCGGACTAAACGGAAGTCAGTATCACATCAACAGCCAGTAAAAAGACAGATAACAACAGCTATGCCAACGTTAAACAAATGGCAAGGGGCAGGAGAAATTACCCGGCAATAGGCGGAGTTTCACCCAACATACAGATTACTTGATGCCTCAGAGAGGCAGCGCATGCGCTGCCTATGCGAGACCTAAAAAGTCTCTGGGTTGTCAGCAAGCTTGTTCAATGCTAGTTAGACTACATCAGTGAGAGGAGATAATTTGTGCCCAACTTGTTTAAAATGAAACTCTAAGTTTGTGTAAAGGTAAATCTAGGAGAATAAAAATAAGCATACTTTCATAAAGTGCATGAAAGAATCTGGAAATAGCAAGTTGTTCAAGGCACGCCTGATCAAAAGGTACCTGCAGACTGGCCTGATTGAGTAGGCTAGATCATACCCAATTCTGCTGCTAAAACTAGCAAACATTGACAAAGCTAATAGTTCTTGCTTTTGCAACTTGTCAGCTTTTCCAATGGTTTTTGCTGATTCTGTGCAGCATCGGCAAAATGAAATGCTTTTTGCCAATGCTATGTAGCATCACCAAAAATAAAGTACTGTAGAAAAACAGTGCAATGAGTCGTGTACATGCTATGATGTTTTGGAGGCCTAGCCTGATTTATGTGCCTGCATGCATCACCATATTGGTGCACGCATACGTCATGCCATGGTTGCTATTTTGTTTATTTGTGTTTTGTTACTGTTCCAAGATGGCGGGCAAAACTAGGAACAGTAAATAAAAACACATGTGCAGCTCTCAGGCCCTCCAAAAGGGCCATGACGGGAAGGGTGGAGGAGTATGTTGGGAAGCAATGGACAAGCTTGAGGGGAGGATGGGAGCTTGGAGATAAAAAAAAGACAGTAAGAAAATGGTGGGATAGGAACATAATGGACAAGCAAGGGTTGGGGGAGGAGGGGGCAATACGGAGAGCATGGGGTAGGAGCTAGGTATTTGAGAAGGAAGCTGCACACAATGTATAGAACAAGAAGACACGTACTTCCCTGGAGTGCTGAAAGATAAATTAAAAAATTAGTTTCATGAATATGTGAGCAGTGGAAGTGCACGGATGCAAGTCATCCAGTCAAAGGCCAACAAATATAAAGCAAGCAAATGAGAGTGCAAGAAAACCAGCTAAATGGAAACAAAGGACTGCTGTCTGCCCACTCTACTTTTTCCCGGGGACGGGCATCCAGCCCACACAAGACTTTGCCACCTCCAAGGCCTCCCCAGCCTTTGCGCTCCAGTTGGCACTGAGGAAAGGCATTTGGCCTGAAGAGGGGCTCTGACAAAAACCTTGGTGCCCATTGGCCCTCCGGCTGCGATAAACCCAAAGGGTCATCTTAGCCAAAGCAGGTGGCAAGCGGGTCTAAAAGATTGTATCAGTGGTGCTGCATTTTTTGTTTTATGATTTATGTAGGCAACAAAGTGGGTGATATCATTGTGTACGTGGGACTATGGTCCCCCCCCCCTTGGCAGGGTTCATGTTAGGGTTTGGGGTTACTGCAGGATTGTGTCTGAGTTGTCTCAAAGCCCCAAGTGAACCCATGAGACAATGTTAAATGAAAACATTGCGCTGAATAGTAAAATTGTGTCTGCACAATAAAGTCCAGTGCTGTAGTTCTGGCGGTTTGCTTGAAAGCGGTTGGTTCTCCCTTTATGACCTGACATGGGCATGGTAGCAGATATAGGAGTGGAAAAAGGTAGTAGTGGTCTGCCAGAAAAAGTGACGATTTGCAGTGATGACTTGAAAAAGTTAAGCTACACTTAGTGGGCGATAGGACTGACGGTAAGCAGATGTTCATATAGGTCTTGCCACATCTATTGAGTTTGATTTCTTATATGCATAAAAGTGCAGCACTGCATCACCTCTTTGTTTATTGACCCTCCTATGAATGTATCTTTGCAGTGCTGTCCACACACTGTCAATTTACTTTCCAGGATGGTGAAAGGGAAAGCAGAGAGAACAAGCATTGGTAAATGCATTAGGGTTCGCCTATGGGATTAATAATAAGTTACGAAGTATGGGAGCAGTGTATAAGTGCAGGAAGAATGGTGTGAGTGCTCTGTGCAGAGTGAGTGGTGCATGAATGAAGGTTGATAAGCGTCTGAGTGCAGGGTGAAAGTGCCTCAGTGCATGGTGATTGGTGTGTGTTCAGTGCAAAATGAGAATTGTGTGAGTGTACAGGATGAGGGATGTTACCCTGTACAAGATAAGAGGTGTGTGAGTATAGGGTGAGCGGTATGTCACTAATATAAGTGCAGGATGAGCGGTTTGAGTTCAGGGTGTGAGGCGAGGGCAGAGGGTGAGAGGAATGTGAGTGCTGGGTGAGACGTATGTCAATGGTGTGTGAGTGCAGAGTCAGCACTGTGTGAGTGGTGGGTCAGCAGAATCTGACTGCCAGCACAATGTCAGGGTGACTATGCAGAGTAAATGGTGGGTGATTGTGCAGGGTGAGTGGTGTCTGACAGTAGATGAAAAGTATATGTGTTGTGCAAGTTACAAAATGAGTCAAAGCCATGCTGGAGACAGCTGCCTGGGCACCACTCACCTCACCCAGCTCCTGGTGAGGCACAGCTTGTCTGTTCTACCACACGTGGCATGCGAACAGTGACCGTCCGGAGGAGCCGAAAACAAGCCTCTATCTCAAACAAGTTGGTGTTATTTACTGCACACATCCAGGCTGCTGCAAAAACTGACGGGTGCATGCGCACACAGGATGCACGGCCAGTGGCACAGGTACCAAAGGACTACGCATGCGCCCACAATATAGTGTTCAACAAATTCAAGTATTCTTACATGGAGTGACACCAAGTAATACATAAACGGCTTAAGTGTAACTTGGGGGTGTGGTCCTTTAAGAGGCGCTGTCCTGGTTGGTCTGTGCAGCACCTCACATCAGTCCAAGACATTGCCCATTTTCTGTTTGTCTCGCAAGTATTTGGCAGCGATTGTGACTGAATTGAAAAAACAGAATCCCCTGCAAATTAAAGAAGAGCAGAGTATGTAAGCACATCAGTCAGGGACATTGTCATAAATAATGCGCAGGACATTTTCCCAAAAATGCTATACGATCTCTGAGATCATAAATCTGCTATTAGGAGTACCTCAAAGACTTTTCCAAACATCTCAGAACAATTACGCCGCTTCAGAAACATGCAGCACGCAGGTGATTGCAGCATGGTGAGTGTTCGAGGAGAGGCAGCATTACCCACTACTTGCATGGCGGATGATGCCTCGGCGTGGTGGGCTGGGGGTCGCACTACCACGAATCCATTCTACAAGACCAAGATAGATTTTCAGTTATCGACCTTAAAGCAACCTCCTCGCAGAATGTGACAATAGACAAAAAAGTTCCCCAAAAGCGGATGAAAAAAGTGTTTGGTACTCGGGACACTGATAAGACCAAACACATGAGGAACAACAGGAAATAGTATGCTACAGCAAATAGAAATGGAGGAAAAGTAAATGGCAAGCACAGGAACCAATAAAAAGCAAGGGGTGGGATGTATCCCCTTTTAAGATTTATATTGAATACAATAGATTTCACAAGCACAGCACAAGTGCTGTGCAGGCGAAACCTAAAAAGGGGAGAGAGGAGAGAGAGGTGGACCAATTGTAAGTCTTTTCGGACTAGTACAAACGTTTAAAAAACCATATGCTGGCCCGTGGGCCACATGTTGGATTGTCGTGGTTTAAAGTGTCCGTGAAAGCTTCTAAAGCATTAACCCTACTAGATACAACTCTCTTCTTTCACCATTCTCCTGTCCTACCTTGTAATTTCTGACAAGTGGAATTTCTTTATCTGTTTCAGGGCTCGAAAAATCAACTCGCCGCTCGCATTTGAGAGCCAGATTTAATTAGGGCAAGCTATTTTTAGGTCCTACTCACCCTTTCTGGCAAGTAGGAAGACAAATTGACTTTTGACCTCTGTCTCTGAAAGCAGAGCAAATGTGACAAGATAGCAAGATTTAAAGGCATCTTTATTGCTCACAAAGTGAATGAGCTATAAAAATGCCTTTAAATCTTGTTAACATGTCACATTTGCTCGGCTTTCAGAGACAGAAGTCAACTGCATTACAGTTAGATCAGGTAGATCTTTTAAGTTACTAGACCTGCAGGCCTAGTAACAATTTTTTGAGCCCTGTGTTTATATTGTATGATAGTAAATACATTTATATCATAACACATCTGAATTACTTTCAATTATATTCAATGTGTGGATTGGGTGCGCATTTAAATAAATGCTTAAACATCTAAAAACGTTACATGCCTTTCCATTATGTCAAGAGAATAACATTTGGGACACTGCACCAAATCATTTATGTTTTAAAATCGCTTACAGAGAAACGTGCCACTTAGACAAACATTAGACTGAAGAAAATTGAATCACCACTGTTAAGGGAAATAAGTGTAGAACTTGGTACATATATACACAGTGCTGGAAACGAGGGGAATCGGTTGGATCTCTGTTCTGGCAGCTATATTTCTAGGCCGGAACTGGGATCTGGCTGACCCAAGGAAACATGCTGAATTTGACCTGGTGTAATATTCCGACACTAGGACATAATTAAGCAATGCCCGCATGTTGTCTGAATTCCATTCATAGCAGCAACCTGCAGGTAGCGAGGGGGCTTTTTTATTTTAACATCCAGCTGGTTCTAAAACAAAGGCCTAATTTAAAGCCCTTCTGTTTTCAAGTATCCTCCTGGGTAGGAGCTATCTGGCGTATAACACCTAGAAGGCAATACAATGGAAGGATCAAAGACACATAGCTTGTTTTCACTTCACAAGTACTTAAAATAAACTATGATTTGTAGGTGGATTATTAATTCTGTTAATCTTCCTGTGTAAGAGATGTGCTTGCACTGTAAGAATGCAAGATTTATCTTTCTGTATAAGTAATTACACATATATTTAAATTGCCCCCACCTAATTATTTAATTTAATTATTTTTTAGCTCTACTGTTCCCATTGTAGGGTGTCAGAGCATGACATAAGACAATGAGGGTTATAATGCATGGGACTCACATATAATCCATACTTGTAGACATTATATGTTAAGAGTATATGATCAGGAGAAACACAAAGTCAGATATAAAATCTAACGCATTGAATGTGGTTGTGTGTACTAACAAGACTTTATCACTTTCCAAAGGAACCCTTCTTTGAAATCTTATAATAACAGATTGAGAAAAAAATAATAAGGATCTAAACACATGACTTACAGTTTGCATGCAGCTCCTTGGTGCTGATAAATAGGTCACTGTGCTATATTAGAAAGCTTGCAACTTATGAACTGGAAGGAACACAATGGTCTGAGTGTCGATAGCAGTAGCTGGCTCACCTATCTAAATAAAATAAAATCTGTGCTCGGCGTTTACACAATGTGCTTTGTAGCAGGCACATTAATCCTCTATGCTAATTTATGAATATATACTGTGACTGAGCAAAACAAACAAATACTCCCAGAGCTATGTTAATCACTAGAGTTATCTTACCGCTATTATAATTGCCTCAACATTGCTGGGCACACAATGATTTCTGCAGCAGGTGTCTCATAGTGATCAATGAAGTAATGTAGAGCAGATTTACTGTCACGTGTTTCCCTGTTGCCAATTTCTTTGCAGCAGTTTTTTTAAAACAAATGTATAAATTGACTGTCAGACTCTGCTTTTGAAGTCCCGACCCTCGTGACTCCACCCCTTTTCCACTGCCACACCTTGACACCAATTCCAGCACTGCATATATACTAACCTTGTAGTAGACATCAGGTCTAAATATTGTTGGTTAATTGTGTTTTGCTCTTAAACATCTACCTAGATTAGTTTACCTGGATATAAATTGCACCCGTTTTTGTTTTTACAGCGTCTTGAACTCACTGATGTAATCCACGTCCGAGGATGTGTCCATGCAGTGATATTTTGGTTTAAAGACAACTTTGGTGCCACTGTTGGAATGATATTTGGAATCCTGCTGCCTCAGGTATTTAGAAGTTTTCAACGAAATATTTAGCTATTTTAAGTAACTACATTGGTCCCACAGTATTTGGGTGGTGGTGATAAATACTGATAGAGTGGAGTCCAGGATTGCCTCATGATTCTGAGTTCCACACCTCCGAATAGGGGATGACGAGCCATTACTGCTTTATCTCCCATTCTCAATTAATCACTCAATCAGTATTTGTAGAGCACAGCTATTCACCCGTGAGTGTATCCAGGCGCTGAGGTCTCGCTGGGCTTAGTGGAAAAGCCAGAGCTTGAGTTCCTTTCTGAATGTCATGGGGGCTGGTGATGTTCGAAGGTGATGTGAAGGTCGTTCCATGCTTTGGCAGCTGGGTAGGAGAAGGAACGGCCTCCGTGGTGGCTTCAGCAGTTGCGATGGGTGTGTGCGAGGGCAAGGGAGGCAGAGCGCAGGTGTTTTAAAGGTTGGTGGAAGTTCAGGCAGTGGTTAATGTATGCTGGTCCTAGGTTGTGGAGGGCTTTGTAGGCGTGTGTCAATGTCTTCAATTAACATCTTTTCTAGACGAGCCAGTGGAGGTTTCTGTGTGGGAGTGATGTCGGTCTTCTTGGGGAGGTTGAGGATGAGTCTGACCACTGAGTTCTGTGGGGCAGATTTACAAGCCCCTTGCAACACTTTTGCGCTGCCGTTGCGCCACTTTTTGTGACGCAGCAGCGACGTAAACAATGCGCCACGTTGCGGCCAATTTACAACATGAAGCATCTAGGGAGATGCGTCACATTGTAAAGCCCTGCACCACATTATACCTTAATCAGGTATAATGTATGCAGGGTGGGCGTTCCCACACAAAAAACCATGTAGAACTGACTCCGTGAAATTTACAGCATTTCACTCCATCACTCTACGTCTTCACTGCGTCAAAATCCCTACACCTGCTCAGACCAGGCGTAAGGAATGCCACAAGGCTTTTTAAATTGGACTCACCTATCTGTTGTGGTGCATTGCTGGAGTTCCGTCACTTTCATGAGCAACTCCAGCAATGCGACACTTTTGCACCAACAGATGTGTCCGAATTTCTGACACATCTGTCAATCCTAATGCCATGGTGCGCTGTATTATAAATACGGTGCATCCATGGTGGCGCAAGGGTTTCGCATGGAGGCACAGGGAAACTGACGCATCTGTACAGATGAGTCAGTTTCTTGTAAATCTGCCCATGTATCTTTTCGGGTCTCTTGAGGAGTTGGGTGGTGATTCCAGCGTAGAGTGCGTTTCCGTAGTCCAGACGGCTGGTGACAATGGCTTGCGTGACAGTTTTCCTGGTGCTGACGGGGATCCATATGAAGATCTTTCGGAGCATGCAGAGGGTGTGAAAGCAAGCGGATGAGACAGCGTTGATCGGGCATTTTATGGTGTTTGCTGTCCAGTATGATGCCAAGGTTAGGAGCATGGCCTGTTGGTGAGGGGGTGGGACTGATTTCGGCAGGCCACCAGGTGTCGTCCCATGGGGAGGTGTTGTTCCCAAAAATCAGCACTTCCATCTTGTCCATGTTGAGCTTCAGGCAGTTGGTCGATGACATTTTACATGCCGTTGTGGAAGTTGGTTCTAGCGGAGGAGGTGTCTTCCGTGAGGGAGAGAATGAGCTGGGTGTCGCCTGCGTAGGATATGATGTTGAAGCCATGGGTTCTGACGGTGTCATGTAGGTGTTAAACAGGATCGGACTGAGGGATGAACCTTGAGGGATGCTGCAGATGATGCTCTTGTGGTTCCGAGGTGAACGGTGGTAGCCGGATCTTCTGGGTGCGTCCTGTGAGGAGGGATGCTATCCATTTGAGGGCATCTCCCTGGATCCTGATGTGGTGAAGCCTGTTGATGACGGTGTGGTGTGATACGGAATCAAACACCGCCAAGAGGTTGAGGGGGATCAGGGCCGTTTTTTCCCGTCTGTCGAGGAGGGTTCTAATGTTGTTGTTGGTGGCGGCTATTATGGCGGTCTCTGTGCTGTTGTTGGCCCGGAAGCTGGACCAGGAGGCGTTCAGCAGGCTATTTCTCTTCAGGTGTTCGGTGAGCTGGTGGTTGATGGCCTTCTCTAGGACCTTGGCGGGGAAAGGAAGTGCTGAGATGGGGCAGTAGTTCTTGAGTTTGCTGCGGTCAGCGGAGGGTTTCTTGAGGAGGGGTCTGACTTCTGCATGTTTCCATACATCGGGGAAGGTGGCCATGGTGATGGATTCATAGAGAATGAAGGTGAGTGCCATGCTGTTTTCTTTGCTCCTGAAGTTAAAGAGGGGGTTTGGGCAGTGGTCCGTTGGTGCTCCTGAGTGAATGGAGTCCATGATGGCTGTGGTGTTCTGTGTGGTGAACTATTTCCATGCGGTGAGCGGGTGGGTGGTGTCCAGTGGTGTGAGGAAGTACAGTCTCGGACTGGTGCATTTCCCCCCTCCCCCACCACACCTTGCCCTGCAAATTTTGGCAGCATTTACATGACGAAATCTGTGTGAAAGTCATGTGAAGCAAAGCCTGTGAGGTTCAGTTCTTTCAAATCTGGAAACACCCATTTGCACCGGATTCAGAATTTGCACCACAGTACGAATGAAGCACCTAATTTAAGCACATCAAGAACATCTGTATTTTTAAACTGTAAGTTAATTTCTTTTTTATTTCAAGGTTTGAGCACTTTTTCTGATTTTACTTTTCCTGATCGAAAGTGGGCCTCTCCAAATGAATTGTTAATGACATAAGAAATGCAAACCTAACTATGGTGTTTTCGCGCTCTATGCATTGGTCATTCGTTGAAGCCGAAACATTCGCTGTTAGGGTGAGACTAAGGAACCAAACGCAGCCCTGGCAAAAATGCTCAAACCAGCCCTGCTCCTTTCGTCTCCTCCACGGCCTCTCTCTTTCCATCCATCTATTCTCGCTCTCTTTCTCACCTCTGTCTCTTATCTCCCTCTCTGATTAATTTCTGTGTACCTTCCCCCTCCTTCCCTTTCCTTCTCTCTCTTGAGGCTTCCTCGTGCCTGCTGCAATTAACCTCAGGGAGCTTGGGAACGTAACAGAGGCACCAGGAGAGGCCCAGGGCATTCAAAACCAGCCTACAAGGGCTCCAACCCACTGGGGAAATGCCCAGTGAAATAAAAGGCCTTTCCAGCCCTGTTCACGGTTAAGATAAAGGGTCTCATTTTCTGTGGAACAATCACTGGCTACCTCATGAGTTAGCTGTAAGTAACAGTATTAGGAAACTCTTTTTGCTTGCTTCTCCTCGTTTCTGTGTTACATGAGCCGTGAAGCAGTACGGAACTGAATTTCACAAGGGCAAAACATGAAATTGCCTCCATGTGTACTCTAATACTTCAAGCAGGATGCACAGCTAAAACGCAGGACCCTAATGAACTGGCAAACATGTTGTAGGAAGGTGGAATCTGACTATATGGTTGCCCCCACTTTTTTCCTGGTGTTTTGCTGGTTTTTGACTTAGTTGGACTGGGACCCTGCTATTCAGGGCCCCAGTTTATCTGCTTTCTCTCTAAAATGGTTTCCATGTACCTTAGGTACATCTTTGATTGGAATCTGGAGTGCCCTTATAAGTCCCTAGTATATGGTATACTATGTACCCAGGGCATAGGTACCCCAGAGGCCTGCCAGGGGCTGAAGCATGTATTATGCCACCCCTGGAAGGCCAGCCAAAATGACACCACAGGTCTGCTACTGCAGCCTGGGTAAGGTGGTGCATGCACCCCTTACTGTGATATAGGCTACCTATATCACTACCAAACCTATAAGTCACTCCTATGGCAGGCCTTACCAATCCTGAAGGCAGAGTGCTTGGTTTTTATGTGAGAGGGTGCCCCTGCATGAGCAGAGCCCCTCTGCAGCGTTCGGAGTCCCTCCTCTGATGCTGTTTGTGGTACAGCCTGACCATATACTCTTAAGTGCATTATATCCTCGCGGTACAATGCTAACTTTGGACTGGCTGCACCAAAACATGTCGTTTTTGGTGTCAAACATCTTGGAATACTACCCCCCCCCCCCCACAAGTCCTGGCGGCGGTGGTAGCATTCCACCCTTCTAGAGGGAGAGACATGTACCCACCGACCTACCCGGTAACTTCTTTACAGAGCCCTGGCATCACAAAATGGATGCCGCTGCCACAGACACGGGTCTGGCCTCCTGCTGCCGACTGAAACTCCGGCAGGGGAGGCCTGGACAATAGGTTTCCTGTCGCAGGGAGGTGTAACCACCTCCCCAGACAGGACAATGTGTATTGGGGCTGGGCGGGAGCACTCTCTGGTGCTTTGAAGTCCTGCACTGGGGGCACACTTGGTGTCCCTGTGCATATGCCAGTTCAAACCGGTTGCAGGGGCTACCTGCCCCTGCTCTGGCGCGAAACTGGACAAAGGGAATGGGTGTAACCACCCCTCTTCCCTTACCCTCCCATAGGTGGGTCCCCAGAGTATGTCCAACCCCCTAACTTCGTATAAGTATGGGACCCCTGGACGAAACTCTGAAACCGAATCCTGGACCTTCGACGCTCTACTTCAAGATTAGAGGACTAAAGAATCTCCCTTGGGGTCAAGGAGTGACTCCCCTGCTTGGCAGGCACCAAAGAAGCAATTGTCCGGTCTGCATCGCTGAAGCTCCCGCCGGACGCCAAAGTCTTTGCATCACCAGAGGTGGATTTCCAGACTTCCCCGAGGCTGCCCTGAGTCCCCAGCGAAGCTGAGGCCCGTAGCTGTCGTGGGTAACGTGGAACCGTGACCCCTGGGCACCGAGAACATTTGCAAGTGCACCCTCTTCCTGGTCTCCCACGAAGTTGTGCTTTGGGCTCCGAGTAGCCCCCGCCTCCAGCACCGACTGCACCGAAGACCACTGGCCTCCACTCCACGAGTGTCTTGTGAGCCAGCTCCAAGTGCGTCCACTCGAGGCTCCTTCGCGGTCGCTAGTCCGTTGGCTAGTGGGCCCTCCCGAAGGTAACTCTTCTTCTGCTTGGGCTTTCCTGGTTACTCCAGAGGTGCCCTGACTTACTCTCGCTGGGTGAGTCCTCCAGACCTTGCTGGTCTGCATCAACGTCCTTTCTTTGTTTCCACGTGACTTGCCGTTGCCAAGGCTTGTTGGGTCCAATCCGGTCGCCGATACCGCAGCAATCGACAGACGTCGTGGGACAGCTCGAATCCAGCTCCTGGTTGTCGTCGACGCCTCCTGGACCTCGTGGCTGAAGAGTCAAGACGACCATCAACCTACCTGAAGCACCCGACATCGGTGGGCATCTGCTCATCGCCTTCCTGGTCACTGGCTAGTGACCCAGACTCTGTCCCCTCTGCTTTCAGGTTCTACAGATCTTCGATCCATCCTTGGATCCACCCGGACACTTTCGACTTGGCCGCCAGCAACACTTTGCAGCAGATCGCCATTGAAAACGACGACGAAACCCGACCCCGAAAGACACCTTTGCACCCGGCTCCCCTGGGTGAGGTAACTCGAGTACTCCGGTGCTTCCGTGGGTATTGACTCTAGAACGGCCTAGTTCTAAAGGGGTTTGCTCCAAGTCCTCCTCCAAGTGCCCTTTTTCTTTAAACCTCCAACCGCGACATTCCCCATAGAAGTCAACGGTGGCTCGCGGCTGTGTTCTCACACTGCACGCGTCCCCCGTGGGTCCCTGTGTCACTACCTTGGGTGGTTCCTTGTGGTCCAAGCACTTCTACAGGCTCTAGGCCTTGTGTCTAGCTCAGTCATGGTTCTTATACCACTTTATTGGTATATGGTTTGGTACGCCCCTAGGGCTCAAACGTGTATTTGTGCTATTACTGTTGATATTCGACTTGTAACTTATGTACTTCGAACTCTAGCCTCATAAAGAGACTAGAGGGGTGTGTTTAAGACTAAATACATATATTTTAAATATATACCTGGTGTGGTCCTCTTTCATTTGGTCACTCAAGAGATTATAGACTGGTAAAACAAGCTGCTTTACATTCCTTCAAGACTTAGCCTGAAGGCTGCTCTCCATAGCTATCACTAGGATAGCTTTCAATAAAGGTTGTCTTTAACCTATCTCCAATAAGGGGTTGTTTGGACTGGTGCAAGGTGCCCACTATAATTAGTGGACAGCATATACCAGGCCAACTTCTCACACATGTCAGCTGACTTTGTAACATTTTTACACTGCCTGCTTTCTGACTCTACTGCCGGATACCCGAAAAAGCCCTTTCTACAGATATTCAAGGACTAGAATTAGAATAGTAATTTCTCCTGTTCTTTGGATGCGTTTATATGCCTCTACTTGTCTATTCAGAGGAAGTATGGAAATATGACTGACCCCAACTCTTCGTTAAACTATAGTCCAAGCTAACTTATATTCTAAACCCCTTACCCCCACCTAACAACTCACCAAACTCCCCAGGTTTCATGTTCTGCAATCCATTGATACCCTCGTTGGTGAAATCAGCAAAACAAGGGCCCAGGATGTAGAAATAGCATGCAGTGTCTGCTTCCTGGGTGCTGTCCTGTAACACTGAGTTGTCAAGTAGCTGTAATCACTTGTGGAACTAATGCACAGTATTTACCTCCATGGTCAGATGTTGGGGGTCTGAATGTATGGCCTCTGAGGGAACTCCTGCTGCTATGATTACTGCCTCCCCCTCTGAGTTCCTCTGCTTGCAGCAACGATGGGCTGGCAAGCAACAGTTCAGAGCTACACGGATTCAGTGAAATGCTTTGGGAGCTCACTTCTGGCTCAGAGATGGTGGAATTGGGTTGAGAGCATTAGGCAGTGGGGGCATGGTAGTAGTGGCAAGCAGGGGCTGTGGTGACTGCCAGGCAGGTCTCTGGAGGTGGGCACCAAGATGGGCAGGTAGTCTGGCTGCACATCAGCATCAGGGCTGGCTGCCAGCAGTGATCACTACCAAGGGCAGTGGTATTTAGCATGGATATTAATGATCATTGGGGCTGACAATGACAATAAGGATGACCAGAATTGTCGAGAAGTGCCAGCTGGGCTTGTGGTCAGACCCTTCCATCATCCATTTCCCAGCTCAGAGCGGAATAATATGTAAATCATGATAAATGGTCCCATCAGATGGGATCTTATGATGTGGGCATGTATATTGATCTCCTACGTCTCATTGCGCTTGAACCCCAATAGTGCGGTGCACATGCATTGTTCTTCATGTATTCCTTTTCTGGCAACACAGGTATTCTGTATAATAAGCAACGACGAGTCCAGATAGTGTGCGTTGTCCCCCCCTCACAATATGTGTGAAGAGCCTCCAGAACTAATAGACGGTAACTGGCTCTAAGCACTAAACCGAATGAAGTATAAACCCACCCTTATCCACAAAAAATAAATACTGTGTTGTCTGGTGTCTTCTCCTTTCACAGAATGTCCTATGGCAGTATACACACATCAGGGTAAGATGCACAAAAGTTGGACCACTGAATATTCTGCTTAAATTAATTGCTGGATTGGGATAGGCAAAATATTAGACCTGGCTAAGAGCCCACATGGAATTTTAAGTGGAATCTCCTCATCTAGGATGGTTGTTGCTTCACGCTGTCATGTCATCATTTTGAAGCAGCAGCCGCCTTAGATGAGGACGTCCCCTCATAATCAAATGGGTTCACCAAAAAGACTGTTTCTATGATCCGCACTCTATCGTATGCGTAGTTTATCCCGATGTCTCACACTTTGCAGATCTGCTGACTCTGCATCACAACTTTTTTCCCATGATGTCTCCCATCAGACCTTTCAAGCCAAAAATCAAAGAACCATCATATTTACTATAGAATGATCTAAATGGAAGTTACACTGTCCCTAAATTTCTCAAAAACAGTGCCCAACTTAAGAATTCACCATTTTTTGTAAACAGAATCACACAACTTTTGCCCAATGAAATGCTGCCATATTGTGGCTGAAAAGAGCTGACCAAAACCCCCTCTCTATTGGTCAATGCTAAAGCTGCTCTAGAAAGACCTAAAAAGGGGCAACGATTAGCCACTCATCAAGCTAGGGAAAGCTGTATTCCTGCTTTTTCATGCAACAGGCCCACTACAGATTCCAGTACATTGGTCTATATTCTTGTGACGGAGGAATGTCTGAAGGGCAGAACCGCACACTGAAAATGATCCTGATTCCCCTGTGAACTTCAAAGATCTCTGGCTTTCTCAGTGAATTGATATGTAAATATGTATCCTGGAGATCTATGGTGACCAGGATGTCGTCTCAGGAGAACAGGTAAATGATTGCTTACAGAGCCACCATTTTGAAGGGGATATGGCTTAAGCTTTTTATTCTTTTCCGCTGTTTGAGCTTGAAGTGGTTCAGACCGCTTATGAGGCATGAAGCGGAGGCTGTTGAAGTTCGAGGCAGGGTCTTCATAGAAGAGCCTGAAGCCATCCAAGTAGGAGGTAATTTCTTTATTTCATGTTAGGCCCTTAGGTTACAGCAATAACAGGAAGGCCCTGTCGGGGCTCCATCCTTCCATTTAACTCTCTCACTCCTAGCTTCCACGCCAGACCACACACCAACATTTTATTACATCATTCACTCCAGCTCAGACATATGGGGAATGAGGACACGCAGAATACTAGAGATGTCTAACATTTTTGTGAGTCCTCAATTTTCTGATCTATCGGATATGTTGAGAAAGCTTCCTCTACAGCTGTTGATGATAGACACACTATATTTGGGACTAGTGAGTTTCACTCAGTTATCCAGGGAAATTCCTCTTTAAATCATTTAGTAAAGTAGTGTCTTGTCAGAAGCATTGGGAACAATGAGTAACTACCATCTTGAAGACAATTTTCACAATAGCGCAGCTGAGAGGCAGAGAATTAGGTTATGTTGGTGAGTTCTAGCTGGAGAAATGATTTGTTATTGCTCCATACTCGTGTCCATTAAAACCCAGTATTTGCATAATGCCTGTAACCACCTGCAACAGTTAGGGCACCTGCACATATATTCCCTTGGCCAGAAGTGCTATTTCTACTCCATCTCCACCTGTTCCCCATGTAGGTTTGAGGGCAACTTTGAGATATCTGATTGCACTACTATAGCAGCTGCCTGCTCTAGGATGACTTGTAGATTTTTTGGCAGATGTGTTACCTCCTCCAAATTGTACGCATCTAGCTGTCTGGACATTTTGGCACTTAGGAGTTATGTTTCCTCCCTGTGGTTTCTTAATGCTTGTCAGCCATGGTTGAAGGCTTACAATTGCCAACAACAGAGACACATATTCCTGCTGCACTGGGAATCTATACACCCCATCGTCTGGCAACCAAGCAAGGGGATTTAAATTTTGTGACTGTCAAGAGGTCCACCATGTTGGAGTCACCAAATTTGTTCCATGATGCTTTCATGAAGATTGGTATCAACTGCCAACAACTGCTTGTCCCTAGTGTTTCAATGGGCAGGCAGGAGACAAGAAGCTCGTTGTACTGAGGTGTGCAAGGCCCAAGGCGAAGAACCTGGCCTTTCCCAGATCAGGCATCGAGTGGGGCTTAGTGTGGGTGCACGCTACATTGTCTACTATTTCCCTTTGTTGGCAATGTGCTAAGACAAATGGGTAACTAGAGGAACATAAACTTAGATTTTTTGGTTGTCTATCTCCAAGTGGCCACAGAAAGGAAAATGCTGAGGGAAAGACTGATCTTATATCTATGTATGAAAGGGACGAGGGCCAATTAAACAAAAGGAAAGAACAAGTGTCCACATTTACTTCCAAGGGCCATCCGTGTGACACAGCATCATTCAAAAGAACTGACATAGAAGAGGGACGAGTCAATAGAGTCCCGCTGATAGGAGGCCATTTAGAAGCAGCTAGTTTCGGTACAGTTGGCAGTGCCGATTTTTATAAATATTAAAACCAGAACGAAGTTAATGAATGTTTAAAAGGTGCTGTTCTGACCTCTGCTTCACCTACACCCAGATTATGGAGCTGGGGTTCCGCTCCAGCATTAACTCGGTTTCCAATTGAAGTTAACTCTTTTCGAAACAGTAAAAGCCAATGCCGCCAAAAGAATGCGGTTTTCAGGCCCATGCGACCCTTTTTAGGTCTCGCCTGCGACGCAGCGCATGCGCTGCTCGCTTACGAGATCTATTGTTGTCGATTTAGCTTGCGAAGGGGGACAGGAGATGTGCACGCGCCCGGACAGGCGATGTGCACGTGCATGGCACGCTTTCACTTTCCTAGTAGTCAGACTTCAATCACCAAAGGAGTGGCAAGGAATATTTGTGTTTGATAACCCTTAGTCTAAGGCCTCAGACAAATTCTGTTGACGTAACGTAGGCGCCCCATTAGCCTTGTAGACAAGCAATTCCAAGTCTCTGAAGAGAGGAAGGTTGGTGCAAGGAATCAGATTGGAAGGCTGGCGCCTTGCTGGTGTTTATCCGTGTAAAGGTATGTCTTTTTTTCTTTGGCCAGTCCTCAGACCCATGAGAGGCGTCAAGCATATCCCCTCACCACGCGCTGCCCCACTGGCCACCATGTCAGATGGCACGGGATGCCTAGTAGCTAGGAGCTGACCCACTCACTCAAAACTTGACTTTCTCAGACGGCTGTCAGTCAGCAGCTCGCGGTCTTTCTATCCTCCCCGGACGCTCCAATCATCGCACTCACAATGTCACTCGTCAGACCACACGTAAAGTGGTACGCAGGCTCGTGCGCAGCTGGGAGCTCTTCTGTTTTGAGTGTTGTGCAGCTCCGATTTGAATAACCAATGCGGCCTTCTGGAAGTCTTCAGTATAGCTCCTGAATAAGAGCGACTGCTTTTCTTGCAGAGCAGTGTTGTGGGTACAAGTACAATAAGTACCATAGGGCAACACGAGGGAGGAGAATTACATAGGTGCGAGCACACCAATGGCTGGCGAACTACTAGAAATTAAATTAAGCCACTCCCGTTGTCAGGTTAGCTTACAATGTGCATGCTCTAGATGTCATGAAAAAGTAGCCTTGCTAAGATATGTTTCCTGCGGGCGGAAAGAAGAGGCTAAATACACATTTTGTTTTATTGTATTTCTGTAGCGAAACAGTTCCTCAGGAGGTGTGAAAAGAAGGAAATAAAAATTGTGAAAGCTAATAGGTCCGACCCTTGAACAGAGCATGCATGCACACACACAAAGAAACAATAATCAGCCACCCACAGCACTCGGCAGACACACACATTTAGATAAACACAAAACACAGCCATGATTCGGATTATAGGTGCCATTTATAGCACCTGATAAATTGGAGAAAATAGCACTTGATGCCAACGACCTTGTCTCCTAAAATTGGATTAAGCATACCGTTCAGCCTGTCCATTTGAACACTGATAGCACCTATATATACCGATTGTAACCAAACGCTGTAGAAGTGCTTTCTCCATGAGAAAAAATGTTTGCCAACACAGAAAGCAAGCATTTGCAATGCAATAGGTCTGGCATTTGCGTGAGTTTGAGCTATTGGCATTGTAAATGAGAATGCCTTTTATTTAGGATTTAAACTCTGCAAGCACTTGTTACTTATAGTCCTTCCTTACGAGAAGCAAGGCCATGGTTGAAGGCTTACAATTGCCAACAACAGAGACACATATTCCTGCTGCACTGGGAATCTATACACCCCATCGTCTGGCAACCAAGCAAGGGGATTTAAATTTTGTGACTGTCAAGAGGTCCACCATGTTGGAGTCACCAAATTTGTTCCATGATGCTTTCATGAAGATTGGTATCAACTGCCAACAACTGCTTGTCCCTAGTGTCCCTAGTGTTTCAATGGGCAGGCAGGAGACAAGAAGCTCGTTGTACTGAGGTGTGCAAGGCCCAAGGCGAAGAACCTGGCCTTTCCCAGATCAGGCATCGAGTGGGGCTTAGTGTGGGTGCACGCTACATTGTCTACTATTTCCCTTTGTTGGCAATGTGCTAAGACAAATGGGTAACTAGAGGAACATAAACTTAGATTTTTTGGTTGTCTATCTCCAAGTGGCCACAGAAAGGAAAATGCTGAGGGAAAGACTGATCTTATATCTATGTATGAAAGGGACGAGGGCCAATTAAACAAAAGGAAAGAACAAGTGTCCACATTTACTTCCAAGGGCCATCCGTGTGACACAGCATCATTCAAAAGAACTGACATAGAAGAGGGACGAGTCAATAGAGTCCCGCTGATAGGAGGCCATTTAGAAGCAGCTAGTTTCGGTACAGTTGGCAGTGCCGATTTTTATAAATATTAAAACCAGAACGAAGTTAATGAATGTTTAAAAGGTGCTGTTCTGACCTCTGCTTCACCTACACCCAGATTATGGAGCTGGGGTTCCGCTCCAGCATTAACTCGGTTTCCAATTGAAGTTAACTCTTTTCGAAACAGTAAAAGCCAATGCCGCCAAAAGAATGCGGTTTTCAGGCCCATGCGACCCTTTTTAGGTCTCGCCTGCGACGCAGCGCATGCGCTGCTCGCTTACGAGATCTATTGTTGTCGATTTAGCTTGCGAAGGGGGACAGGAGATGTGCACGCGCCCGTCAGGCGATGTGCACGTGCATGGCACGCTTTCACTTTCCTAGTAGTCAGACTTCAATCACCAAAGGAGTGGCAAGGAATATTTGTGTTTGATAACCCTTAGTCTAAGGCCTCAGACAAATTCTGTTGACGTAACGTAGGCGCCCCATTAGCCTTGTAGACAAGCAATTCCAAGTCTCTGAAGAGAGGAAGGTTGGTGCAAGGAATCAGATTGGAAGGCTGGCGCCTTGCTGGTGTTTATCCGTGTAAAGGTATGTCTTTTTTTCTTTGGCCAGTCCTCAGACCCATGAGAGGCGTCAAGCATATCCCCTCACCACGCGCTGCCCCACTGGCCACCATGTCAGATGGCACGGGATGCCTAGTAGCTAGGAGCTGACCCACTCACTCAAAACTTGACTTTCTCAGACGGCTGTCAGTCAGCAGCTCGCGGTCTTTCTATCCTCCCCGGACGCTCCAATCATCGCACTCACAATGTCACTCGTCAGACCACACGTAAAGTGGTACGCAGGCTCGTGCGCAGCTGGGAGCTCTTCTGTTTTGAGTGTTGTGCAGCTCCGATTTGAATAACCAATGCGGCCTTCTGGAAGTCTTCAGTATAGCTCCTGAATAAGAGCGACTGCTTTTCTTGCAGAGCAGTGTTGTGGGTACAAGTACAATAAGTACCATAGGGCAACACGAGGGAGGAGAATTACATAGGTGCGAGCACACCAATGGCTGGCGAACTACTAGAAATTAAATTAAGCCACTCCCGTTGTCAGGTTAGCTTACAATGTGCATGCTCTAGATGTCATGAAAAAGTAGCCTTGCTAAGATATGTTTCCTGCGGGCGGAAAGAAGAGGCTAAATACACATTTTGTTTTATTGTATTTCTGTAGCGAAACAGTTCCTCAGGAGGTGTGAAAAGAAGGAAATAAAAATTGTGAAAGCTAATAGGTCCGACCCTTGAACAGAGCATGCATGCACACACACAAAGAAACAATAATCAGCCACCCACAGCACTCGGCAGACACACACATTTAGATAAACACAAAACACAGCCATGATTCGGATTATAGGTGCCATTTATAGCACCTGATAAATTGGAGAAAATAGCACTTGATGCCAACGACCTTGTCTCCTAAAATTGGATTAAGCATACCGTTCAGCCTGTCCATTTGAACACTGATAGCACCTATATATACCGATTGTAACCAAACGCTGTAGAAGTGCTTTCTCCATGAGAAAAAATGTTTGCCAACACAGAAAGCAAGCATTTGCAATGCAATAGGTCTGGCATTTGCGTGAGTTTGAGCTATTGGCATTGTAAATGAGAATGCCTTTTATTTAGGATTTAAACTCTGCAAGCACTTGTTACTTATAGTCCTTCCTTACGAGAAGCAAGGCTGGCAGTAAAAGAGGCATAGTTACTGCCAGCTCTCCTTCTCGTAAGCAACAACTATAAGTACAATGTGCGTGGTTACTCAATGCTTGCAGTTTTTTAAAACTGACAAATAAAAGATATTGTCATTTACAATGCCAATACTTCAAACTCTCGCAAATGCGAGACCTATTGCATTGTAAATGCTTGTTGATGTCAGAGACCACTGTATATTTAGTAGCTGGATAAATAACGTGTCTCCATACTTATGAGCCACTGACCATAATGGGACCAATACATTTCAGTTGGGCATCTTTTCAAATTGTCATGCCTGTGCCCCTTTTATTAAATTTGGGGCAATGGGGTTAGCCTTATGAAGGTCAAAAATATGTCCTGGTAGAGCCGGTAGTCCAGTGTTTATTTAGTATTGTCATTTGCATGCTGGTAGCCTTGGGATTGAAGACTAGAGTCACAGTGCCTAGAGAACCCTGGGTATTTTATGTGCTGTATAAATGCAGTTAGCAGTTGTATTTGTGGTATTCGTGGTTAGTTTTTAGGTCTCGCCTATGCAGCGCGCATGCGCTGCATAGGCAAAAAGACCTTTTGCAATCGATTCGGCTTTTCAGCCAAAAACGTGCACGCGTTCCATTGCCTTCAATGGCAACGCGTGCACGTTTGGCGATTCACTTGCGGGAGCGAGCGGCGCCATATGGCAGCAATTATCGCTCCTGGCGCTGCTCGCTCCCGCAAGGGAATCGCACTCCCCCCACCCCTCCCACTTCTTTAATCCGGAGTACTGTTTCACTTTCGCGGCCGCGGCGCGGGGCCGCACTTGTGTTTCAGTGCTTGTTTTTCTTGTGATGCTGTCAATATTTCACAGCTGGGTATACCCCCTTCACTCGCAGACATGTAAAAGGTTTTTGTGGTCATTGTTGAGAAATCGATCAAGTTAAGGACCTGAATGTAGGGCCCTGTGGGGACCCGTTTCAAAGTATGTTTTTAATTATTGCTGGACTGAGCAGTGGTAGAACCCACCCAGTTAAAGCCCTGGCAGCAAGGGTCACAGAAGCTGCTGTCCAAGGGACTCCCAGCAAACCAAGGCGTGTTTGTTTCCGTAGAATTGAACACTGCCCAGACCCCTGGGGACGCCTTGGCGCACAGGCTTTGGGCTAAGAGTCCCGGCTGCACCCCTGACGTGACTGCCCTGTCACACAGACACTAAGTATTCCAAGTGCCTGCTAGTTATGCAAGGGAGTTGAAGCAGAAATCGGGGGCTGCAGGCACACGTGAAACATTACAAATAGCGCATATGGACATCCTTCTATTTGTGGATGGGCCTTGGGGGCCAGAGGGCTTCCCTGGGAGGGCCTGGCCCCTGGGCACTACTCTAGAGCTGGGCCTGGTCTGTGGTGCCACAGATTTCTGAAGCCTTGTTTGAGCGCCCTGGTATTGCTGTAATTTCCTTTTTTTTTTTTTAAGGATACCCCCTTCCCCCCCCCCACCGGCGCTCGAGTGTTTTGTCCACACCTGCAGATTGCTGTTAGACACACTGGCCCGTTCCCAACATTGCAGAAATAACGAGGCACTTGGCGCCAGAGTGACGCACGGGGAAGGGTGAGTGGGGGTCACTACTCGGGCGGCCGCAGTCCCAGCCCCACGCTGTGCCCGAGGTGGCAGCCGCACTGAAGGCAGGCTGGGGTGTCTGGAAAACAAATCACTCTGAGGTGTGATGGATGGGACGCGCCAAGCTGTTTACCGGCTGAGAAGGTCGTGCGCGCCCTGCCTGTTCCACGGCGACAGAATGCGGCTTCCATCCTCGGTCACCCGGCTCTGGACGTCTTAGCAGGGCGCACAGAGCTTTGGGCTGAAAATGTACAACATTGTACGCAGAGGGGTGGTCAAATGCAACAACAAGCTGAAAGGACGCAGCCTGCCTGTTCACCCCCACTCCATGCCGTGGTAGAGCCCAGGCGGGCCGCTAGCTCAGCGAGTTGAGCGCTCGCTGCTGACATCTGCAGGTTGGCTTTCTGGAAAGGGTGACGTCAGAGTGTAAGGAAGGTGTTGGGTAAATAACAGATTATTATTGTCTACTCGGGCATATGGATTCTGCATTTTGCTTGCTTTTTTCAGCCGTTGGTTTATGCGCGGTTCCGTGGGTTCTTTTGACGAGCTTCTCGTTATGCACAGGAGCACCGAAGCCGGCCTTAGCGTTGGTGGCACCTGGTGCGACAGCCTTTTTTGGCACCCCCCCCTCCCGACCTCCTCCACAAATTCCTTTACTATCACTTCCCAGTAGTGCCCATCACCTCTCCATTACCCCTCTCTGATGTACATTTCATTTTTTTAAGCGCTTAAGCTCTACTCATAGTTCACTCACACTCGGTTTTGTGATCTGCATGGTACACGCTCTTCGTAGCAGGCACATTATCCCTCTGTCCTACTTTATGATGAGGAAAAACTGACACCGACTAAATTCCGACCTCTCACCAGCAGTAACATTAATCACCAGAGATATCTTGGCATTTTTATTGTTGTCTGCCAACTGCTGGACGCTCAAAGAAGTTCACGTGCATTTAAACCCATAGGTTATTTTTAACCACAGCGCCCCCACCAAAGTCAGCACCAGGTGCGGCTGCACCGGTCGCACCGCCCTAAAGCCGGCCCTGCCAGTGAGACCAGAGGGGACTCTCAGATCTCTCCCTGCTCCAGAGGCCTTCCTCGCCTCTCTGCTGCTCCCAGGTCCCACCAGCGCTTAACAAAGTGGCACAACAAACTGTGAATCCGCGTGCTTACTTTTCTGTCTCTAGTGATCTGAGTGTGCATTTCTGTGGCAGGCACCTCGGAGAGGCAGTGGTGCATCAGAGGAGGCCTGAGGTCGGTGCCCATGCCTCGGTGGGTGTTCCACGTCTCGGTGCCACCTTGGCACCACGGCGGAGGTTGGACCTGAAAAGAGATCTTCCTGGATACCACCGAAGAGAAGTAAATGTGGCAGTTCTTGGGTTCTACCGCCTTTTCTCATGGGGCTGGACGAGTGGTGTTTCCTCTCAAACACTAAAATGTTGTAATGTGGAGGGGCTAAAGCTAGTGTGTGGGGACGGGTGCTGTGCGGTCACTTGTGTACTGTTTTGCACACTGTATAGGACAAACATCACTACATTTCACTAGACAAGACGCTGGTAAATATAAATAAGTAGTCAGACGTGAACCCAATCGCCCCGAAAGAGGCTGGGCACCACGTGGGGGAAGTCCATTGGTTATTTTGTGGCATGTTACCCTATCTATCAAACAGTAGTGGCAGTTTTGTACTTGCATGTGCTGTGGGTGGTGAATTGTTGCACCTTTGTTTTGACATACCAAGTAATTAAGGGGTGGTCTGAGTGGCAGAGTCATGGCAGGGGGATGTTACCTGTACTCTCGGGGGGGGGGTGGTTGGTGGCTGCCCTGGGTGATGGGTGGTACAGGTTACTCCTAGTATCCTGGGCCTTGTCTGTATGGGTAGGTAGCCTCACTACGTCATAATAAGTGGGAGTTACTCTAGAACGGAATTAGCCCCTCTTTTCTTTGGTTACAATTTTAGGCCACTGGAGTCCTTGGTTTCGTGGCCTATCACGTGATGTAAATATTGCCCTCCTCTAACATTTGGTACCACTTGGCTCCGTTCTCCCATAGGCTGGCCTCCGCATCTCAAAACTTCCTTCCACTGAATGTTCTCTTGGGCACAAGAGATCACCTCCTTTTCCATGAACTCATGAATCCTGCTCCTCCTGGCTGCCTCTGTTGTCAGTGGAATCCATCCTCTTATTGGCTGAAGTTCACACTGGAAACCATCGCCCCATTGGCTGTCCTTTGCAGTCACTGGAGACCTTCTGGCTCCTCGTTGGTTGGTTGAGTCTCTCTTTCGTTTTACATCCCTCTGGAGGCACAGGGTGCCGTCCTCTCCCTGGCTGTCTTTACCCTCTTATTACTGAAGTCACGCTTCCCGTAAGCTGTCACCGGGGTTCCTGGTCCGGCTCTCTCCACGTGAATTCAGAGGGGGTCCTGACCCACTTGAGTTTTCCCAGGGGCCACCAGAGTTCCGCCTCTCCAGCAGCTAGTGATGTGCTTTAGTGGTATGTGGTGCCATCTGTGGCCTCCCATCCTCCTGGCTTTAGAAAACATCTAATGTGCAACATCTTTAAAATCATTAACAAAGCCAAATAGCTCCCGCAGAGCTATTTGGCTTTGTTAATATTTTTTAGGTCTCTCCTACGCAGCGCGAATGCGCTGATTAGGAGGGCCTTTAGCCGTCGCTCTGCTCATTTTCAAGCACTGCACTCGTGCTTGTGGCGGCATCCACCTTGCGGGAGCGAGCAGGGACGCGCCACAAGCACGAGTGCAGTGCTTGAAAAGTGAAGACTGCGCGTGCACGCACCACTCCCGGGCTTGCTTTATATTTATCTGGCTTTCTTTGAACACATCACGGAGGTTCATTCATTCGTGCTTTCACTTTCCAAAGCTGACCTAATAGAACAATTATAAAATCGGCCTAACTTAATGGATGTCTAAATTAGTGGGGCGAAAGGCACAGAATACGACTCTTTAAAAAAATGTTTTTCCCCGTTTCATAACACGGGCTAGTAACAGTTCAACCGCTCGATGCAGACTTTATCTGGCATACGCAGTGGATGAAAGGTTGTTACCAGACATCACAAAGCATTAATAAAGCATGGGGTTGTCCCATTCACATATCCGTGTGAGTAGTAATGGAGGGCACATTTGCTAATTTGTGCATCAACGTGTAACTACTGACCCTGGTGTGCACATCCAGTGACTCATAAGCTGCAGGCATCCACTTTAAATATTGACTCCAACCCCGTATGGAAGGAGTCTCACACTGTTCTACTATCAACATTTTTCACAGAATGCTTGAAATTGGATAACAGATTGTATCACAGCACCTTGTCTGGGAACCACGCAGTACAGTTTTTACTACGTTCTGAATAAGCGGTCATGGCGCACATTCTACAGGAGGACGGCCTGTCATTTTTATGAACATTGCACATGGCAGCTGACTAACAACAATGTTGTTGCGCAGTGTGCTGATGTCACAGCTTGTTCACATTCAGCGGTTGCTGCGGTAATATGTTTACAACCTGCTATGGAAATGTTACCCTTTTTCTGGAATCACACAATCTGGCTTCTGCTTGCTCACTATGAAAGCATTGCTACTTTGTCTCATATAAAATGTCTGCGTTGTTTTTTTCAAAATTGTTACGTATTTGCCTAATCATAAGCAGAACACACATATCTGGCCTGTATAGACTTAAATCATGTTCCTTGTAAGCACTAGCGCTTTATGTTCCATGTTTCTATGAGCCTGAGTTTTTTTTTTGTTTTTTTTAACATTTGGTGGCTGTCGTCAATATATGCCAAAATGTGTTTGCAAACTCCTTAAAGAACCGTGCATTTTCCTGCAGCCCTCAGCTGTTCACCAGTGGCTATCCTGGTGTTAATCACATCGCACACACAAAGGGAAGTAGCTACAAAATTAAAATACACCCCACTTGAGCTATACCTCTAAGCGCACTGAGCACGTGAAGCAAGCAAACCTACCCTTATTGAGAGACTTCCCTTCAGCCTTTCACGGTGTCAATACATCTATCTGTCCATCCGCCCTTTCACCTTTCCATCTAGTCATCCATTCATCTGGCCATCCCATCACCTTTCCATCCACCCATCCAACATTCCACCCATTAAAATATCTATATTCATCCTTCCAAGCATCTGCCCATCGATATATATTCGCACACCCATCTATCCAGCTTTTCACCCTATCCATGCTACATTTTACTTTTTCTTCCTCATTTTATCATTCTATTCTTCCTTTCACCCTCCAGTGCTTTCATTTTTGCTATTACCTACCCTTCTTTTGCCTTACCCTTCCTTTTTGCTTATCTTTCTCTCTCACTTTTTTTTTTTTTTAAATGTGTTCACCCCTCTGTATTTTCCCCTGTTGTCTGCATGTCATCATTTTTTTTTAATTTTTGTTTCCTTCCCTGTACATTTAAGCCCACCTTCCACACCTCTGTCATGGTATTTCCTAACAGTGTTATTTATGAGCTTTTTGTCTGCAGAGCTGCAGACAGAAGACGCCCATAAACAACTAGTTAATGTTTTAGTGGTACCCAATTTTCCTGCCCCTGGCACCCAGGTCCAGACCTCGCCACTTAAGCTGGGTAAGTGGGGGTTCACTACTCCACAGACACATACACATTTTTGTTCTTATGCAGCAAGTTAGGTCTGTGGTGTTTTTGCTGTAATTAGGAATACTGTGCTGCTCTTTCCAGATAAAAACAAGCATTGGCATAGCCAATAGGTCTCGCCTTTGGGACCTTATAAGTGTTTAGTTATCCAGCACAATATCCTTGGTGCAACAACATCATGTGTTGCATGGCTAAACACTTATAAGGTCCCAAAGGCGAGACCTATTGGCTATGCCAATGCTTGTTCTAATACCTTTCATGTTCACATGGTTTATTTTCCTCACTAAATTTCACAATGTTGTTAGGTTTAATATGGTGAATGAAATATTGGGCGAAATTGTATGTTTTTGGTTTTAAGTTTGACTGTACAATTATATGCATACCACACATTGCATTCCTTGATATCCATGTTGTTTTTCTTGTGTTTCTTGCAGGTACTGGGTCTTATTTTGACATGGCTGTATTGGCACAGGCTGATAGCATTGCGGCGCAAATGTGATGAGGTTGACTTCAGCATCCTGAAGGTCTTTGATTTCGATGCATTGGACCTAAGCGGTGCAGGCTGGTGCCTTTGCATCCCCAGGGAGGATGGATATATTCCTGTCAGCATGGACGTGGATGACATTGAAGATTGCAGTCAACCACACGACAATCCGATATTATCTGATGAAACATGCTGAAAAACAATATTACTTTTAATTTATGCACATTATGGACTTTATATTCAGGCAGGACTTGGCAAAATATTTCGATGTGTCCTCATCAACATTTTTTCAGCCGATGTTTTGTACTGTACATGTTTTATTTTTTTAAATAAAAGTTTGTTTTATTTGCAGTAATTTAGATTCTTTCTATCCTGACATACCTATTGGAGTGCAAGTAAACGGATTATCTGAAAGAGACACGTTAGTGACAGATTCCTCACCTTAGAATATCCCCAGGCGTCAGGCTGGATCCGGAAAGTTTTGCGTAGCAGTACCCCTGCGAGTCGGTAGGCGGCGTCGTGCGGCTCCGCGTCCATCGTCGGCGTCATGATCGCCGGGATGATGTCGCGGCCAATACTTAGACACCGCCCATGCGCGCTGGCGTCAGTTCTTTCTTTTTCCGCGCCAGTAAGCGCAGATCCGGATTGAGCAGTGCCCCAGTCATTTTTTGACTGTATTTTTGTAACTTTTTGTCCAAGTTTTTCGAGTCGTTTCGACTCCAAGGTGTCAGTAGGGATGCCCGGCTTCAAGCCATGCGAGGTCTGTAATCGCATGATGTCGATTACGGATCCGCACCGAGAGTGTCTCTTCTGCCTGGGGTGCGGCCACGACCCCCAGTCGTGCCCCGAGTGTCGGTCCCTCGCCCCGAAGGCTTTGCGAGAGCGGTCTCGAAAGCTCCTCGAGGCCCGGCACTCGGCTCCACGCCGCTCGAGGTCCCGGTCCCGAGAGAGGTCGAGGGGCCGGTCGCGGAGCCGTCGTCATTCATCGGGGTCGAAGTCTTTGTCTTCAGGTAAGGCGGAGCACAAGAGGTCTAAGAAGCGACGCTCTAAGACCTCCCCTCGCCGGTCTCGCGACTCGACCGAGGGTCCAGACAGTGCCGCCCGCAGCTCCGGGGGTGCCCGCGCAGCCGACGCCGGCCGACCCGCATGTTCCTTGTCCAACGTCGACTCCGGCCGAGATACAGGACTACCTGTCGGCCATGGCCCGCATCTTCGGGCCTAAGGGTTACCCCGGTGCGCCTTCGGGCCCGCGGGCCCCAGTGGGGGTCCTCCCTTGGCGGCTCCGGCGCCGCAGGACCCCCTCGGATCCAGGCCTGGATCCCAGTCGACGCCGGTTGACCTAACAACACCTCCACCGGCGCCGACCTCACCGGTACCGTTCACGGCGCCGTCCGAGGCCCCGGACGGCGCCGTCCCCAGGTTCTCCCCGGCACCAGACACAGAGCCGGATCGACGTCACTCGACGCCGATTCTGATGCCGATGGGACCTTTTGTTCCCTATGTCCCTGCTCCTTACTTTTCACCTGTTTTGGAGGACGAGGAGGACTGGGAGTGGTCGGAAGACCCTCTCACAGCTCAGTGTGAGCCATATCAGGACTGGGCTGAGGAACTGGGGGATGCCAGTGGTCTGGACACCTCTCCTGACCTTGGCATGCTGTCTCCTCCTTCCGTGGCTACGGAGGAGGGAGCAAGTTATGCAACGGTGTTGCGTAGGGCGGCTGAGGCCCTCCGTCTCGAGCTCCCTACAGTGGCTGTCAGGACTAACCTCCTGACGGAAGTGCTTCAGCCGGCGGCTACCTCTTCAGAGCCACTGCTGCCGTTCAACGATGCACTTTCGGACGTTCTTTTGGGCACCTGGTCCAGGCCCACCACAGGGGCTCCTGTGGACAGGAACGTGGCACGACGCCATCGCCCGGCTCCGGGCGACCCCCTATTTCTCTCCCAACACCCCACCCCCGAGAGCTTGGTTGTCCAAGCCTCTGCCTCTGCCTACTGCTCCGCCAGACAGGGAATCCAAAAAACTGGATCAATTTGGGAAGAAGGTTTTTTCTTCCTCCAGTGCTGGCTTGCGGTCTGTGAACACTGCTTGCCTTTTGGGCCGTTACTCCCACTCTCTGTGGGATTCGGTGGCGCAGGTGCTGCCCAAGTGTCCTGAGGAGGTCCAGGCGCTTCTCTCCCGTGCTATTGCGGAAGGGAGAGACGCAGCAAAGTTCACTATCAGATGTGGCTTAGACACTGCTGACTCGCTAGGCAGATCGCTTGCTACGACAGTGGCACTTCGCCGTCACGCCTGGCTGAGGACCACTGGTTTTTCGGGCGATGTCCAAAACACCCTTATGGACATGCCCTTTGATGGTATCCGCCTTTTTGGCAATAAGGCAGACAGCGCGCTGGAGCTCTTTAAGGACTCGCGGGCTATGGCCAAGTCCTTGGGCCTCTCCGCCTCGCGCCCTCCGCAGCCGTCTGCTTTTCGCCCCTTTCGTGGCCACGGAAGGGGCGCCCAGTCACGTCCACTGCCCGGCCCGCGCAGCAAACGCCTTCGCGCGGCCGAGGACGTGGCTCCCACCGAGGCGGGTCGGGTAACCAGCGAGCAGGTCAGGCCACCACCTCCACCCCGTCCGCGGCCTCCAAACCCTCCTAGTCCGTCTTTTCCGGTCCACAGCACGCCAGTGGGGGGCAGGGTCCGCCATCACCTTCCCCACTGGCGCACCATCACATCGGACAGGTGGGTTTTGGACATTGTCCGAAGGGGCTACTCCCGCCCCTTCGAGGCTGCCCCTCCAGCCATGCCACCTCAGCACCACTGCATGTCGGGGGACCATTTGGCGCTTCTTCGACAGGAAGTTGCGGCCCTCTTGGCCAAGGGGGCCATCGAGCGCGTTCCGACCCCAGAAGTAGGGCGTGGTTGTTATTCCCACTACTTTCTGGTGCCCAAAAAGGACAAGGAGGACATGCATCCTATCTTGGACCTCCGGAACGTAAATCGCTTCCTCCGGAAGGAGAAATTGAAGATGCTCACCCTAGCTCAGGTCTTGACTGCCCTCGACCCTGGAGACTGGATGGTAGCGTTGGACTTGCAGGACGCATATTTTCACATCCCCGTCCTGCCGGCCCACCGGCGTTACCTGCGGTTCACGGTAGGCCTCGAGCACTTTCAGTTCACCGTGCTTCCCTTTGGCCTTACCAGCGCCCCTCGGGTGTTCACGAAAGTGATGGCGGTGGTCGCAGCTCATCTGCGCCGGTTAGGGGTTCCAGTATTCCCCTACCTCGACGACTGGTTGTTGAAGGCGGCTCTTCCCAGGCATTCGTCTCCCACCTCCAGACTACGGCCGGACTCCTGCACTCGCTGGGGTTCTCCATCAATGTGCCGAAGTCGCACCTGGTTCCTTCTCCACAGCTCCTTTTTATCGGAGCGGTTCTGGACACAACGCAGTTTCGGGCCTATCCTCCCGAACGGCGAGTCCAGGATATTCAGGCTATGATTCCGATCTTTCAGCCTCTATCCTGGGTTTCGGTACGGATGACCCTGAGGCTGCTGGGCCTCATGGCCTCCTGCATCCTGCTGGTCGATCATGCCAGATGGCATATGCGGGCTCTGCAGTGGGACCTGAAGTTCCAGTGGGCGCAGCATCAGGGGAACCTATCCGATTACGTCCAGATCTCGGAGGGAACTGCATGACAGTTGCAGTGGTGGCTCTCGAACCGGCAATGGGTCACGGGCAGATCCCTCTCCCTTCCCCAGCCAGAGCACACAGTTGTGACGGATGCGTCCCTTCTGGGATGGGGCGGTCACATGGGAGAGGCGGAGATCAGAGGCCTCTGGTCTCCGGCGGAGTCCCGGCTCCATATCAACCTTCTGGAGCTCCGGGCGATCCGACTTGCACTGAAGGCATTCCTTCCCTCTGTCAAGGGGAAGGTAGTGCAGGTGTTCACAGACAACACCACCGCCATGTGGTACTGCAACAAACAAGGCGGGGTGGGGTCGTGGACCCTATGTCAGGAGGCTCTGCGTCTCTGGACATGGCTGGAACATCAGGGCATATTCCTGATGGTTCAACACCTGGCAGGTTCCCTGAACGCCAGGGCGGACGAACTCAGCCGCAGGTGCATGATGGATCACGAATGGCGTCTTCACTCGGAGGTGGCGCAAGGACTCTTTGTAAGAAAACCAGAGAGGTGGCTCTACAGTCCAAGGGAACAGAGCACTCAATATCTACAAGATAAACCTAATTTCCCTTGGAAATCACAATACATAGAGAAGTCTCACTCATTCACTAATTACACACAGACTCATTCATATCCCTCACAGAACTTAGAACATATATAAGGTCTTTCTATAATAAACCCAAAACCTGATGTAGCGTAATCACAGTTTTATTACATGTAATTCATAAAAAACAGATAACTTTCATGTTAAAAAATATGCATAAAAATATTCATTTGGTACATACAAAACAATTATACTTCATTTCTAAAAAATACCACAATGACTATGTTAAAACCATCCCCGTGGAACACTCTCAAAATGAAACCCAGAGAAGCACAATGATTTACACTATTGCTAATGGTGATCCAACGCTATATTAACAAACAGAAAAACTGGTGAGAATCTTAATCTTATCCAAGTAGCTCTGGTTGGTTGGATTCAAAATGGACTAGCGTCGACGCGTTTCGGTGGTATAACAGATCCTATATACAAAACCACCTTCTTCAGGACTCAACATTAATATGGGTTTGTTCTTTACTGAAAGTTGATTACTCTCTTAGCCAAGATCTAATCATTTCCATACGTAAAAGTGGAAAGTGTAGAAAATAATACTTTGTTCATTAAAAACTGCCGATACTCGGCATCATCGGTATCTATTCGGATTCAGGACCGTTTGGCAATTGCTTATATCTTTCTACAGTGGGGAGAGCCTTGGTTAGATCTATTCGCCACCGAAGAGAACGCACAATGTCATCAGTTCTGCGCGTTGGAATTTCCAAGGCTGCACTCGCTCGGCGACGCTTTTCGTCGCGAGTGGAGTTGCGGTCTATTGTACGCCTTTCCGCCTATACCACTTCTACCCAGAGTGTTGAAGAAGATTCGGCGCGACCGGGCCCAAGTCATTCTTGTGGCTCCGGACTGGGCTCGAAGAGTTTGGTATCCCGAGCTACTCAGTATGAGCATCGATCCCCCGATCCGTCTGCCTCTTCGGGAGGATCTTCTGTCGCAGCAGCAGGGGACGGTCCTCCACCCGAACCTGTCCAGTCTCCACCTCCTTGCATGGAGATTGAGCAGCGGCAGTTGATTCCTTTCGACTTGCCTCCCGAAGTTTGTGATGTGATTCTGGCAGCCAGGCGTCCCTCCACTAAGGTGGTATACGCCTGCAGGTGGAACAAGTTTGTGGCATGATGCACAGCAAAGGCTGTGAATCCCCTTTCTGCCCCTCTTTCTGAGGTTCTTCTGTTCCTTCTTTCTCTGGCCCAACAGGGTTCTGCCCTGGGTACCATCAAGGGCTACCTTTGTGCAATCTCGGCCTTCCTCAGGCTTCCTGATCAGCCCTCCCTTTTCAAGTCCCCTGTTGTTAACAGGTTTCTTAAAGGCATTACACACCTTTGCCCTCCTGTTCCGTTTGTGATGCCTCAGTGGGACTTGAACTTGGTTCTTACCTTTTTAATGTGCGCTCCCTTTGAGCCTCTCCATAACTGTCCTCTTCGTCTTCTCACTCTGAAGACAGCCTTTCTGGTGGCTATCACCTCCGCTCGGCGGGTGAGTGAGCTCCAGGCTCTTTCTTGCAAACCCCCCTTTCTGTCTGTCCATCCAGACAAGGTTGTTCTTAGGACGCGTCTGTCCTTCTTGCCAAAGGTGGTTACTGCCTTCCACATTGGGCAGACCATCACTTTGCCCACCTTCTTTCCGCCTCCGCATCCTTCCAGAGAGGAAGAGAGGCTCCACCGTCTGGACCCAAAACGTGCGATTTCTTTCTATCTGAACCGCACACAACAGTTCCGGGTGGACGACCAGCTCTTTGTTGGCTACGTGGGCGCCAAAAAAGGTCGGGCAGTACACAAACGGACCATCTCCCGTTGGGTTGTTTTGTGTATCAAAGCCTGCTATTCCTTGGCTAAGAAGGAGCCCCCTGTTGGGCTACGTGCCCATTCCACCAGGGCGACAGCCGCCACCACGGCTTTGGGACGTGGTGTCCCATTGCAGGACATTTGTCAGGCAGCTACGTGGGCCTCGCTGCACACGTTTACCAAGCATTACTGCCTTGACAGCCAAGTCCGGAGAGACGGCTTCTTTGGCCGTTCTGTTCTCCGAGACTTCCTTGTCTGATCTTTGTTCGCAGACCCACCACCGGGGTTGGTATTGCTGGGGTATCTATTCTAAGGTGAGGAATCTGTCACTAACTTGTCTCTTTCAGATGCACAAGTTACTAACTTGTGTAACGATATATCTGTAAGAGACAGTAGTTAGTGACAGATTCCTACCGCCCACCCATCCTCCCCGTTCTGCGAACTGATTTCTAGGGTTAAGGTCATCCCTTTCAGGGCCCTAGTTTTCAGACACCAGTGTCAGTTTCTTGCATGGCTCTGCGTTTTTGGAGCGGGAAGTCGTGTACAAAACTGACGCCAGTGCGCATGGGCGGCGTCTAAGTATTGGCCGCGACGTCATCCCGACGACGGACGCGGAGCCGCACGATGCCGCCTACCGACGCATAGGGGTACTGCTACGCAAAACTTTCCGGATCCAGCCTGACGCCTGGGGATATTCTAAGGTGAGGAATCTGTCACTAACTACTGTCTCTTACAGATATATTGTTACACAAGTTAGTAACTTGTGCACCGAGTGCAGTACAATTAGCTGTGCACATTGTTGGAAAGCCTATTTCATGTCAGTATACATGGTGTCGCCTTTTTAAAGGTAGTTCCAATATAGTCGTAAACAGCCCGGGAGGGGATTTATAGGATATAGGGTTCTAGTAGTAGTTGTGTGTATTGATGGTTACCCTACATTGTGATCTTTATTGAGAGGCTTTTGCTTAGGTTTACCTGGCTCTGTCTGCTGCTGGGTGTATTTCTGTTAATTAGGAACTTTGGATCTGGCAGATCGTTAATGTCTGTCACCACACCCGAGAAATATCAGGGTGGGGGGAGAGCCTCTCCCCATGGCTCCTTTCTTTTAACTTTAGTATCATCCTAATTTCTCGTTACTCCACTTCTTTGCAGCTTTTCACAACTTCTCTTCTTTCATTCTCTTTTGTGCAGCTTCTCTCTCTGTGTCACATTTGTTCTTGAGTAATTATATACTGATTGCTGAAATCAGGAAGAATTTAAACAGAGAAAAGTATGTCATCAATAACGGCTCTCCTGAATGTGTTGTATGTCACAGTATTGAATGGAAAAATATCGACATGCAACAACCTAGATTCCAAAATGTTGCCTTGCATAATATTGTCAAGGTAAGCATATTTAGGGGAGGGTAGACTTACTATTTTAACTCCACATCTACTTACCTGGACAGCATTCTGCAGATCGATATTTGGAGTCGATATTGTAGCAAGGCGATATTTCAAAGTCAATGTTTCCATACTATCCCCAAGAATGGCGGGGTTCAGTGAGTTGTAGTAACTCTGGCTTAGTGCTATCTTCTCTGCTTCCGCACATTTTCACTCTTTCCCTGCTCTCTTCAGCCTCCTTCTCTCTCATCCTCCCTTCCCACCCTCTCTCACTTCTGCATTCCGTTCCTCTACTCATTCTGCCTGTCTCTACTATCACTCTGTTCTCTTCTGCCAATTATCGTCTTTTCTCTCTCGTTAGCCATCTTTCTCGCCTCTTTGCTTTTGTGTTTCTTTCTCACCTTCCTATTCCTCCTTTAGTTTCTCCCTCCATGTGTCCTCATTTCATCCATCCCTTGTCCCTCCTTCTCTTCCAACCTTTCTTGCCCTCACTCTCTTTTATCCCCAGCCACCCCTCTCCATCACCTGCAGGTCTCTATCCTCCTTTGTTCTGAAAGCCAGTATTAAGGTAGCCTAGCTGCTGACCTTGGCTTGAGTGAGACATAGTGGAATACATAGGGCCTTATTATGACTTTGGTGGTCCTCCAGGAGTGCCGCCAACGTGCCATCTGCTGGAGGACCGCCAAGGCAGTGGTGCACCTGCCTGCCGGATTGCGATTGTAATTCATGGCGGGCGGACGGTGCAGCAGCGGTCTGACGGCAGTGGTCTGTTAGGCTCATGGGAGAGCCTAACATGCAGGCCTCAGCCGCGAGAGCACCGACCGCATGCATGCCACACTGTGCAGGAACTCAGGGTGCAGATCCAGGGGGGCACAACATGTACCCACATGCATGCCCAGGAGCAGAAGGGGACCCTGTTGGGCTCACCGCCATGAAAGGGTCGGTGGAATGCCAACTCATAATATGCTTGGTGGTGCCGCAGTGGCACTACCAGCATATTGTTGCTTCTGACCACTGCGCAACCGCCGCAGGATCCTCGATCCCCGGCAGGTGCAGAGGCCTATGGCAGTCCGACCACCACACTCGTAATACTGCGAACGAGCCCACCGTGTAGCAGTCGTCGGACCGGACTGCTAAGAGTGCCCTTGAACGCTATTGATGGCCACTTGCACCTATGAACACTACTCCATGTGTACTTGTACTATCCATCGCTTGAATGTGAACTGCTGAAAGAGACATGAGGTGTTCCTCCGCCATGATCCAAACTGGGACATGGCCTCAGTGAAGCAGAGAATGAGAATTGTTTTGGCTAAACTTAATCTATTCTGTGTTCATTGTGATTTTTCATTTTCATTTCAGAAGAAGGAATACTGTACAATTACAAGCTGAAATGTAAGCAGGAGGTTAGCTGTGGCCGCAGGGTGCATGGAACCTAAATAATAGAGTTTAACAAAATAGCATATGGACTATACCACTGCACCTTTTTACTAGGAATACTGACAAATTACTCTAAAATAAAATGGTTAAAATGGTATCTTCTCGACAGTCTTAAACAACAAACAGGTGTTAATAGTACATTAATAATATTATTTATTATTTGTGTTGTAGTTTGCTTAACCATGGTTCCAAAGAGATGTTATTGGTCTCTTCTCGTCCCTCCTGACGTTCCGGAGGGTGGTGAAAACTCACCTCTTGGACTGTCCTCCCCAAGAATGCCTTATCTATGCCCCTCTTGTGGCTTATTTTTACATCAGGTTTCTGACCAATGTCATCTCTTTGCTTGTATTTCGTCCTTGTTCATTGTAGGTTTACAGTAAACACTTCAGCAATAAACAAACCGTAGCCTTGAGTCTATGCAGAATTGTAGTGCTGGAAGTAAAATGGCTTGTGCATAGGGGTCCACTAAAAGGCAACTGTTCTGAAATGGTATATTTGGCAGTGTAAGGCACTGGCTTTTCCAACGTACATGCTGCCTTCCTTCGTTTTGAATGTGATGAAACAAAACTAACTTTTAACAGACCGTTTTAGCTGTTAGGGATACCACAGGTTAGTCTTCATTTAAAAAAAAGTATATATAAGAAGTAATATTGAGAGTTTCAGCTTTGGGCCAGCCCTTTCAGCTACTAGCTCTCATGCGTTTTCCGTGATTTGTATTTGCTTGGTTGTCCTTCAAGCCCTTAGCATTTCTTTCAAGGTTATATTGTCCCATTATGGTTCCCATTAGGTTTTGTTGATGGGTGTTTAAGAAGGGCTCCTATCAGCATCTGCTGCACCATCCTCTTAGTCATTGTTGTATTGTTTTTGATTTCCCCGCTCCCTTCCACGCTCCTGTGGTCTCGCGTTTCCTCTCTTGCTTTGTCCCAATCCCCCTTCTCCTTACTTCCTGTGCTTTCCCTCTCGTTAGTGTCCCCTCATCATTCCACCGCACCACCAGCCATCACTTCCATGTGGATGTGTTTGTCCTACCTTTGTTTCACTTTTGCCCAGCTCGTTGCCTTGTCGCTCCCTCTGCTTTCCCTCTCTATCATTCTTGTTCATTGTTCCTACCTGCGCATGCTTCTGGTCATCGCTTAGACCAAAGGCCTGTGACCAACAAAGCCATGAGTTTGGCAAGAGCTGGAGGATACATTGCCTCTCTGCTGGTCGGAGTGGAAACCCTTAAAGGCCTGTTAAGATGCGGAGCTGCCCTGGGTGTCTTGTGGCGAGCTGATTGCTGAGGATACCAGAAATTTGTGCTGTGCACCCAAGAGATCGAAACAAGTACTGCTCTGGCCCAGTGTGCCAACTCGCCACTCAAGGAACTTCCACCAACCAGCCAGAGGCCTGCAATCTGCCTCCCTCGCATCTGCCGAAGCCACAGTGGAGGAGGCTCCTTCTACCTCGCCGCCAAGTACTGTAACTACCTACCCCTACACCGCTGAACTTTGTCTTCTCTCCCGGAATTCAGAAAATAACTCAAGACCTGGCTTTTCGACTGATCCCAGCTGGACTCTAGCATCTGGATACCCTCACAGGTGATTAGCCGGCCTTTACAAATACCGATTGATTGAAGGAACAATGCCGAATAACAGCCAGGCTCCTCCTGAGCCCAGAAGAACAAGCCCCCTTGGACAGGCATAGACCAATAAATAGCCAGGACTCACGCTTCCGTCTTTGAGGCGCCACAGAGGCTTAGCACAAGCAGAGAGAGGTGAGCCCAGGCTGATGGAAAACCTGAAGGATAAGTACATTACAGCGCTCACCAACAGAAAGGGTTAAAGGAGAAATACAGGCAGGAAGTGTCAGAAAGAGGTAGAGGGGAACTTTCCAGGAATCCTACTACTGAGTGTGCCTGCCTCAGCTTGACACAAAAGCCTTTCCGGCTCATGCATAGAAGGAACTTGTGTGTGCTCGTTTATACACCCAGTCACAACAGGGCTGTGGATTTATTTTTGTTATTAAGCCTTTCTCTTGAAGTGATAACACAATGGTCTATTCATTTTAAAGTGTACAGGTAATTTCACTTTGTTCAAAGTACAAGCATGGCAAAGGCTGGTGAGAGGTTGGTGAACAACATCAGTATACATAGCACAGTTTATCTGGATCCCTCTTTTATCCAGTTGGCCAATTATTAGAACTCCCTCTAACTAAGGTTAGGCCACCCTGGTACTACCACCTTAATAGGTTGTGATGATGAAGATTATGATGAAGCATGCCACATATTGTGGGTGAGCCCTCCTCAACCAATATATTGAAATACTTTTTCTACTAGCTATCCTGGGATGATGTCTTAATAGGACTCTATATCATCACCGTATCTTTTCGTGGTTATGTGTATCAATCACGGTTTTCCTGCTTCACCAAATTGTGAGATCCTAGTCAAGTACTTTATTTCACTGAGCCTCCTTTTTGCTCATTAGCATATATGAGCGCACATTCAAATAAGTGAGTTAAGGATGTGACGTGAGTTCAGGATCTGCACTCTACAGAAACCTTTCTTATGTTTGACTTACTAGCTTATAATGTTGCTCCATCTTTAATAAGAATATAGGCCAAATATAGGGTAGACATGATAGCAGACTAGCCTGTTGCATAACTAATAGCTTTGTCAGCAGAGCGGGGGAAGTATATTTCTCAGTTCATGTTTAAAAACTCTCACTTTTAATAAATACTCTCAATGCAGTGATATCCGATATTCTGAGGTGAAACGCTTTCACGTGTAGAAGAAATGCACTTTATGATGAAGACTTCTAACCACAGATTTCTCACCTTTTGAATATTCCCCCAGGCAATAGACTGGATCCAGAAAATCTAAAGCTGTAATCCTGCGCGCCGGCAGGTGGCATTGATGGCTCCGCACCGATGTGATTCCACGCCAGAAGAGATGTGTGAGCTTAGATAGGTGCCACCTATGCACGCTGACATAATTTCCTTTCTTTCGGCATCAATAGGTGCGGATATGGAGCTACCCCTAGTTCCTTTGAGACTGCTTTTCGAAGTTCTTTGAAAGATTTTTTAACAATTTCTTCCAGTGTGCTAGGGCTATGTTCTCTCCAAAGTCGACCGGGTTTAAGCCTTGTGGGTAATATCACAAACAAATGTCTGTGACAGATGATCACTTGGTTTGCCTGTGGTGCCTTTGTTCCAGGACACGAGTCCCAAGGCCCACAGTGCTGTGTCTCAATGACCCAGGCTATCCAGGAGCATGCAGAGAAGCTCTTCATTGCCAAGTATCCGAAGATCCCACATTGGTCGAAGTCACGTGCAGATCCTGGTCCTGCTCTTGCAGCCATTACTGCAACAGGCCATCTTTAAGGTCCAAGTCTTCATGCGACACTAAGCAGAAGCAAAAGAGGCCCAAGCAGGCCCTGTCCCGCCACTCTCAATCTCCTGAGTGGGTGCAAGGGCGTCATGGTGCCCGCCAAAACTGCTACCAAACTCATTCTTGCAGAATCAGTTCCTAAACTTCGCCTGCACCAGCCCAAATTTCCCGGGCCTGGGGCAACTGCAACCCCTCAACAAATTCAGAAGTTTCAGAATGCAATGCTATGTATTTTTGGCACAACACTGGCTCCCTCTGGCATGCCTACAGACCTCAAGGAGCCAAGAGGTCTCCCATCTGGGCCTCCGCCATCATGACCTCCCTCAGCCTCAGTTGGGCCATCTGGATATTTTCCTGGGTCTGCATCTGTTTCAGTACTGAACCCCCTCCAGTGCCACATCCCGTGCAGTAGCGTGATCCTGTGACGCCCCTGAAGATGTCCAACCCATAATGCTTTCTGACTCAATGACGGCACCTCGCTGACCCCGACAGAGGCCGTGCTCAATGCCGCTTATTCCTTTACACATGGTCAATATTTCTGATACTGACACGGCCTCAAGAGACACTGCTTATACATGATCTTTTTGGGACAGATTCCAATAATGTCATGAATGATACTGAGATTAATTTGCTCAGGTCTACCATGAGGACCATTGGTATGAGGATCTCCAAGATGCCAGTGGTCGGGACACTTCTCCAGACACTGCCTTGTTCTTTCCTCCGGGCCCTGTCACTGAAAAGAGTGCGCATTGCCATGGTGATGCAGAGAGCTGGAGTCTTGGATCTAAAGCTCCCCACGCAGGAGGAAAAAAACAAATGAATTGACTGAGGTGCTTTACCCAGTCAAACTAGTTCTGAGCCCTTACTCCCATTTAAATAATTAAGAATCACTCAACAAGTCACCAGTAAAGACTCCCCACAAGCAGATTTCCCAAAGTAGCACAGACGACACTCGAGCCTCTCCAAAAAGAGCCCTACCTATGACGATCCCCACTCAAGCACTCACACTCCTTTCTTATACACATGCAGACATTCACACAAACACAGTCCCTAGAGATTAGTTATGGTGCTAAAAACATAATTCGGCGCAAGTGGATCAGCACTGCCAAAACGGTTCAGGGCCTCTGTTTTGTATACGCTTAGTGGTGCTGTAAGTGTGGATTCTCCACCAATATCAACGATTTCAGGATTACCCTAGCGGAAATACCAGAACATCAGTTACAGATTACCAGTATTGGATCCAGTTACGTAGACCAACCATCTGGAGCCAATAGACATGAAAACTCAATAGCATCATATAATTTCAATGAGCTAGAACGTCATCTCTGCACGTCTTTGTACTAGTAACTGGGTCCAGCAAAATCCTTTTGTAACCGATCAACTGGAATTTTTACCCAGAAACTCGACCTGTTCAGGGATCTGCAGAGAGGAGTGGGGTATTGGACATCTGTTGTTCAAAAGTGCCTTCCCTGCTAGTGCAAGAACTGACACCCAGAGCCCCCTGCTCAGAACAGTGGCCGTTTTTAAGTGGGCGGCAGACTTAAATAAATGTCACATTCACAACATGTGTTGCTGCCTCCACTGATGCGAAATAATTTGAAAAATCAATCAACGTCGCTCCAAACCAAATGTAAACCAGGACAGCTGTAGGCATTAGCAATCAATACAGCGCCTGAGCGCATCATTGAAATGTGGATTGAAAGTACACAAGCCCTCACGTTGCTTAAGAAAGGTCCTGTCCCATTCCAGCTAAGAAGCCACAGGAGACCATCACAGCCTGCTTCCTCCTCGTCCTTACTCCTGGAAGCCAACGGTGAGAAACACAACTTGATTTATTTCACGCTTTTGGGTTGAATGATATTAATGGAATGACAGCTTTATGACACGCTTTTCTTAAAAGTACAGGAAAAATAAGTGTGTGTGGGTGTGGATGTAAGGTTTTATAACTACTAATATAATTGAATGATTTCCGAACTGCTTTTGTTTCCACCAAAATGTACAGTGGCTTATCCTAGCATTGCATAACAAATAGCTTATAAAAGATCCTGGGAGTGCGTTGGTTTTAGTTTGCCCATAGCTTGGGAGTAGAATTTGACCCCCTTAAAGGGGCCATCCGGTGAATGATGTCACAACACATCTCAAAACTCAAGCAGATGTCTTCAAGCCAAGCATCAGACCTTCTGGAATGCCTACTGTTGCTGTTTGTTTAAGATGCAGGACCTGGTAAACAGAACAGTTTAATTTTCCTTAATTTTTTGGGTGACAGCAAGATTTAAGGCAAAGTTGGTTAAAATAAGTAGTCCTGCTACAAAAGTGGAATTTTGAGTGGGCGGAGTGAGAATCACGAGGCGCGCAAACTAAGGCACTAACAACCACAGCAGGGCCAACAGAGAATCGTAATGCAAGGACTGTAACTGTCGATTAAATCTTGCCTTAGAATAACATGAGTAATCCTTGTGAGAGAGGTAAAGAGGTATGGGCGATTACTAAGCGCTTGGTGGCAACTTTTGGGGTCTTTCGAGAGCTGTGAAAATAGTGAGGGTGTGTTCTCAAATAGCAGAGAATCTGGATGGAGAGTCTGAGGCTTGGTAGGGTTTATAAGTTTGTAGTATGGGTACATCTGCTATATGACAACCAATAACACGTGCCCATACACTGTCACAAAATCTAACTGATAAGTGTTCGTTTGCATTGCAGTCTCGTGAGATTTGCATCGGATTTGTGCTCGCTTTAAATTTAAAGTAGTGATTTCAGAAAGAAGAGCACGCAAGCATTGGCTGTCAGCTCCATTCTCTAGAATGCATGGGCACTACTTACAAGAGCTTGCTTATGGATTTCCAAAGCCTCCTACAATGTGTCCCCAATATTGCCACATATGTGTATACAATGTCTGCATTAACCTGAACATTTCAAAAGTATACCAAAAGGCCTCACTGTGAAAGGCCCATACATTCCGATTTACTGGCCCCTCTAGGAATCATGAGGTCCGTAAAATGATGGCGAACCAGTCATGTTCCCCCAAGAGATGTCAGCTGCTAAAAGCAGCCAAAGTCTGCGGGGAAACAGCAAGTAGAGCGAGGAATCGGACCCAGAATGATCGATTCCCATGGTAAGGTCTCATTACTCTGGGGATTTTCAAGGTTCAACCCTTAATCCCTTAATAATTCCACACCCCTACAGTTAAGGGGATACCCGGTATTGCTAGCTCTGGGGTTGTGACATTAACATCCCCTGCACCGAGGCACTCATTATGTGGTCCTTAAAAGCACACTCTATGTGCTTAGATACGCAGCACTGTGAACAGTGAAATATCTTTGGAAAACTTAAATATATTAAGATTTCTGGATATTAAAATGTATAGAAATTTGGCTATGATTCAGGACCACAAGAGAATCGAATTACCAATGAATATTGCATTTTTCACTTTTGAGCGAAGCAGGTTTGCTTTTTGTTTCTGCAGGTGTCCTAGCAATGCTCAATGCCTTCTGATATTGGAGTGAAGAGATTAAAATGAACAGTCACAAAATGCTCATTTAGACTGTTGAATTTGGAGAATATTTTTTTTCAATTCTGTAAAATAAAACTAAATACCTTTCTCTTTTTTTTAAATGTTTATTTTTTATTAATAACTGCAATCGAATGTCATTTAAGACAAATGTATTCAAGTTGTTCTGTAGTCATCCACATTCTGAATTTCTATATGGGTTTGAGGTCAAGCTTGACAGCGCCGCGCATGTGTGTGGACCTATTGTTACCAATTCTTTAAATATACATAGAGTGGGATTTAGCTCCACCCAGAACAGGGTCGGGCTTGGACAGAAAATAGGCCCAGGTGACAGAATAAAAGTGGACACCATTAGTGACTTAGGGCCTCATTTATATCATTGTGGATGGCCCGTGGTACCACCAGGGCGATAGAGTAAATTTCTCCATCATCCTACGGGAGGGACAGCCTGTCAGATTTATAAATGATCAACCTGCCCTCTTTGTCAAGCATAGGGGATCTTTTGATGTGTATTGGACATCTCTGCTTCAAAAACTGCCTTATGAATCACATGTTTTGCAGATGAAGTTTGTGACTTCTTATGCCAAAGTCTGAGGTACACACATCAAAAGGTTTGAGTAGCTGAGCTTGGTGGGTCTGCCTGATATGGGCTCTATGCTCATGGTCAGACTAGGACAGAAAATAGATACAAATCCTCTGCACACGTTCAAAAGTAAATACATCAAGTTACATAAAATATCACAATGATGCTTGTCTTTATATTTTCAGATGTCTTTAATTCAAGATCTTTAAGCCTTCTTAGCCAACACGTGTTTCGTCGCTGTTACAGGGGATTACCCAGCGACTTCTTCAGGGCTGAACTCGGTTTCAAGTAGTCTCTTAGTTCCGGTGATAATTCCAACCCGGAAGGGGTTCCTCCAAGTTCTGTTCCTGGAGAGGTAGACTAATTAGTCTCGTGTCCGGAAAGCTAAATATTCTTCCAAATGTAAGGGAGTTTCTTTTAGAAGAGCTGCCCCATCCAGCAGTATTAGGTAGAACCCTTCGGATCTCCAGGCCGTGCAAATCAGCAGTCAGAATAAAAGTGGTCCCCATTAGTGAATCAGATAACTAAAAAGTGTCCCATTCTTGCAAATTGTGACAGTTTTAACTTTTAAAGAAGCAGTACAAGTGTTCTGCAAAGAATGGAACAGTGCATGGATTTGTGCTTGCTGCTAGCGATGTTTGTTTTAATATCAGGAAAATTAACAGTTAAATCCGGCCCAGCAGACCATATAACAGGCCCACAAAGAGCTAAAAATCCAGCCTGTCAGACCAGTCCATCGGACACTGCCTGAATGCCCTATAGGCCAGTCTGACCATAATGAAAAAGCTTTATTGGGATTTTAACTTTGACAGATCGGGCTAGGTAGTGCTTAATTTGTGAAAACAAAATAAGCTAAGTGGCCCAAAGTTTTTCACAGAGCACACTGCTGAATGCCAGTGTTGCAGAATACCAAGACTGACTAGTCATTATCCTACCTCATGCCTCTTTCCTACATCACCTTACACTTCCTACAATTTAGGCTATATCACACTCATGCAGGTTCTTTTCATGCCTGTTCTCTGTCACTGTGTTCTTACCTTTCTCTTACCTCTCCTTTATCCTTTTACTATTTTTCTTTTCTACCCACGGCTCAAAGTCTCATAATAAAAATAAGTAGGGTGAAAAAAATGAATGACAGTGCAGACCACCTGCAACCACCGGGTCAAATTAAGCACTGGTAGATAGAAACATTTGCAAACATCCTTTATGGATTTCTAACTAGAAGGGATTTAAACAGTGTTTATGTATTTTGGGATATTTATAAACAAACAGTGCTTTGTGGTTTGCACCTCATTCGTAGTCATGACAATTTGGCTATCCAATCAAACTTCTTCCGAGCAAGAGTGATGTGGGCTTTTGTGTTCTGGTGGTAGCTCATATTGAATGTCATGCATGTTCTTTGGTGGGTAGTTTCATGAAGATGCATCTAAAATTCAGTAACTGAATATATTTCAACAACATGATATAAAAGTAATTGATTGATTGAATGTTTATTTCGGGTACTAGCCCATAAAACATATCATACATCACAAATAAAAACAATTTGATCATATTTTATAAAATGCCAATACATAAATTCGGTCTAAAAGATTAATTTACTTTTTCAATAAAATATTAAGAACGAGCAATACTCAGAAAATATTGTAGCATAGCTTATAAGGACATATATCATGGTTGTACAATAGCCAAGGTTTAAGAACACAATTGTTTAAACAAAGTGCATGTACAGATACAAAAGGTGTTGTAACGTGTCAATTTATAATTTTGTAAGTGAAAGGCCGAGAAAATTATAGGCTCTATAGGTTTTGTATAAAGTGAGAAAAACATTTGACATTCAACTTGTGCAGGTCCGAGATGATACAGATCTTCGTTCATCATAACAGGAGAACCTATTTCTTCCTCGCCAATCAAACTCTAAATTGGCCATAAACTGTAACCGAGCTAGTGTCAGATTTCTCAAATTCGAGAGGGTTCTTTAAAATGTCTCACTCTGAATACAATGCAAATTGGCTTGATCCGTGTTCGCCTCGGCCTTTCGTTGGCGGGACAAAAGAATAAAACATGTTCAACGGCCTCGCTCATGTTGTTACAAAAACACAATTTGGCGATTTAATACAATTAGATTTCCAGTTGCATGTAAACTTATCAACCAGTAATGTTCATGGCCTAAATTTTAGAAACTAAGGGCCTGATTACAATGGCGGGGAGACCGCCACCGACAGTCCGTCGGTGGGGGTCTCTCTGCCATCTGAGACATGTTTCCCGCCCGACATATTACAATGGTGGGCGGGGTGATGGCGGTTGGAAAGTCTGACCGCCACGCATCCGACGGGCTCCTTGAGTCCGACGGTGCGGTGGAGGGGATTGTATCCCTACCATGTTGGCGGTGCCTGGCAGGCACCGCCGTAGGGATTACAATCTACCTTTCCACCGGCCTTTTCATGGCGGTTAACCCGCCATGAAAAGGCTGGCGGAAAGTCACTTTGGGGGCCTGTAGCGGGCCCCCTTTTCCCCCTGCCCCTTGACTTTGGGTGATGGAGGGCACCTGTGGTGCCTCCCAACATATCTCTGCACCATGTCACAGACACCGCATGGTGCCTGCCACTTAGTGCAGGGATATGTTTCTTGTCTATTTTTAGGTCGAGCATAGCGGCAGCACGCATGCGCTGCTCGCTCTGCGAGGCATGCTGTATTAGGGTATGCACTAGCAGCCCCGCCCACTCTCCGCCTATATTTGTCACTGGCTTTGTGTCATTGTCTTTCATAAAGGCTGGCTTCTGATTCATTATGAGGCTTGTTAGTCCCTCCTTAGTACCGCCTTGTCTCCATTTGTTACCGCCCATAAGGACTGGACCTTTTACTTGGCTTGTTACACAGTGGGCTTTATCTAGTGGGTGAGCACCATTTTGATAATGGACACTGATGAGGACAATGGCGGCTGCAGCGCTATGCACTTTAAATTTTATGTGGAGCGCGGCGCCCGCTTTAGGGACACTGCACTCAGTTTACATTTTTTTATTTTAAACTTTGATGTGGAGCGCAGCCTCCGCTTCAGGGACACTGCGCTTTGTTTCTTTTTTCTAAAAAACTTTAATGAGCGCGGCGCCCACTTCAGAGAGACCGCGCTCTGTGTTTTTTTTTTTTAAGTGAGCGCATTCGGTTACTATTCGCTTTGAGCGATGTATTTCATTAGTGCTTGGCTGGTGTTTTCGGGCATTTATGGCAGCGGCAGCTTGGTGGTGAACGGAAACATATCACTGGATTACCAGCGCACTCCCACTGCCCTTCTCTTCATTTAATTAGGGTCATTTGTACAAGTCTACCCACCGAGCGCGCAAATCTCTTGACCAAATGTCTCTCCTCTGCAACGTCGGACAAGAGCTGTTTTTAACCCTGGGCGGAGCTGGCGTAGTGCCACTGCGCGGAGTTCCACGGAGTTATGAAAAAAATCAGTGGAACTCCGCTCCGCTCTGCCACCCGCCTCCACAGAAGCAGGGACCGGGGTTTGGGCTCCGGCGGGCCCCGGGGTGCAGGAGCCCACGTCCTGCGGCCAGCCGAGGGTCCGTGTGCCTGGGACGGGGGTCCCTCGAGCCCGGGCAGGCTCCCAGATCCCCCCAGCCTGGCTGGGTTGAGAAGGAGGGGCCGGGGCCTTGGCTTTGGGCAGGGCCTGGGGTGCCGGAGCCCCAGTCCGGCCTGCTGAGGGTCCATCTGCCCGGGACGGGGGTCCCTGGTGCCTGGGGAGGCTCCCCCCCTCCCCGGCCTGGCTGGGTTCAGAAGCGGGGACCGGTTCCAGGGCCTGGGCTCTGGCGGGCCCTGGGGTGTGGGAGCCCACGTCCTGCGGCCAGCCGAGGGTCCAGGTGCCTGTCACGGCGGTCCATCAGGCCAGGGCAGGCCTCCCCGCTTCACCTGCGTCTCAAGGTGCCTGCGGGCCCTGGGTCAGAGTTCTGTCCGGGGCCCCCCTCGCAGCCCCGAGACCCAGCTAAGGGCTCTGATGAGCCCCCGGGAAGCAGAGCCCCCAAGCCCTCCAAGGGCAGGCGGGAGCTCTTCCTTTAAGGCGCAGGGAGGGCTGATGGGCGTCCTTTGGGTCCTGCCATCTGGTCGTGCCTTTTCCCCCTCTGCCATCTGGTTGCCCGCAATGCTTTCCAATGGGGCGACCAGATGACTGGGCTGCCCTGGAAGTGCCGATGAGGGCTCGTTTGCCTCCCCGATCCCAGCCAGGGCTCCGGGAGGTCGGGCGCGTCCGCGCCTTGGGTCCCCTCCGTCACTCGGTGCGCACAGGTTACCGGAAAAGGGGGTACCCTTCCTCCGGATTACTAAGGACAGGGTACACCAGAACCCCTTGCGGGCTGGGGGCTCTCAGCCGGTGACCAGATGGGCTTGGGCCGGGCAGAAACCTCCCCCCCTGTCCAGGGCTCTGTCCTCCGGCCCGCCGCGTGGCAAAGTGCCCGGGACGGGCTTCATCGGGCCCGGGCGGTCCTCCCTTGGGTATCCGGGCCCGAGAGCTCTGGCCGGGCGCTCCCTACACTGGGCTCCGTCCTCCGCTCCGCCATGGACCCACGGCCCATCGTACGTTCCCCAGCTCGGCTTGGGTTCAGGAGCTCCGGCAGGGGCCCTTGGTGGCCCTGGGGTGGAGGGTGACCTCCCCACCCCGGGCTCCGTCCTCGGGCCTGCCGCGTGGCAGGTCACCCGTGACGCGGGCCTTGGGGAGGCCCCCCTGCGCGTGCTGGCCTGGGACCTCCGGCCGGGCCCAGGGGACCGGGCTCCGTCCCCCTGCTCCACCATGGTCCCAGGACGGGGGTCCGTCGGGCCTGGGCAGGCCTCCCTCCTGCCTCGCCCACCTGTCAAGGTGCCTGGGGGACCCCGGGTCGGAGGTCCGTCGGGGACCCCCGTCGCAGCCCCAGGCCCGAGGCCCAGCCAGGGTCTCAGATTGGCGTCCTTCGGGCCCGGCCATCTGGTCGCGCCTTTCCCCTCGGCCATCTGGTCACGCGCAATGCTTTCTAATGGGGCGACCAGATGGCTGGGCTGCCCTGGAAGTCCCGATGAGGGCTTGTTTGCCTCCCCGATCCCAGCCAGGGCTCCGGGAGGTCGGGCGCGTCCGCGCCTTGGGTCCCCTCCATCACTTGGTGCACACGGGTTACTGGGAAAGTGGGTACCTTTCCTCCGGATTACTAGGGACAGGGTACGCCGGAACCCCTCGCGGGCTGGGGGCTCTCAGCTGGCGACCAGATGGGCTAGGGCCGGGCAAAAACCTCCCCACCCTGCCCAGGGCTCTGTCCTCCGGCCCACCGTGTGGCAAAGTGCCCGGGACGGGCTCCATCGGGCCTGGGCGGTCCTCCCTTGGGCGTCTGGGCCCGAGAGCTCTGGCCGGGCGCTCCCTACACTGGGCTCCGTCCTCTGCTCTGCCATGGGCCCGGGGCCCTTCGGGCGTTCCCCAGCTCGGCTTGGGTTCAGGAGCTCCGGCAGGGGCCCTTGGTGGCCCTGGGGTGGAGGTTGCCCTCCCCACCACGGGCTCCGTCCTCAGGCCTCCTGCGTGGCAGTGCGCCCGGGATGCGGACCTTGGGGAGGTCTCCCCTGTGTGTGCCGGCCCAGGACCTCCGGCCGGGCCCATAGGACCGGGCTCTGTCCCCCTGCTCCGCCATGGTCCCAGGACGGGGGTCCTTCCGGCCTGGGCAGGCCTCCCTCCTGCCTCGCCCACCTGTCAAGGTGCCTGGGGGACCCGGGTCAGAGGTCTATCGGTGACCCCTGTCCGCAGCCCCGGGCCCGAGGCCCAGCCGGGGTCTCCGAGCCCCCGGGACGCAGAGCCCCCAGGCCCTCCAAAGGGCAGGCGGGAGCCCTCCCGCGAAGGCTCAGGCCGGGCAGATTGGCGTCCTTTGGGCCCGGCCATCTGGTCGCGCCTTTCCCCTCGGACATCTGGTCGCGTGCAATGCTTTCCAATGGGGAGACCAGATGGCCGGGCTACACTGGAAGTCCCGATGAGGGCTCTTTTGCCTCCCCGATCCCAGCCAGGGCTCCAGGAGGTCAGGCGCGTCTGCGCCTTGGCTCCCCTCAGTCCCCTCAGTCTCGCGGTGCACACGGGTTACCAGAAAGGGGGGTACCCTTCCTCCGGATTACTAGGGACAGAGCGGCAGGCCAGAGGACGGGGCCCAGGGCTGGAGCACACGACCCAGGGCCTGGCGGGGCCCCTGGACCAAAGCCAGGGCTCCCAGGCCCAGAGGCGCAGGGGGAGGCTCCCCGGCCTGCCGCTCGGCCAAAGGCCTGAGCCTCCCCCTGCTTGGCTGTGTTCAGGAGCTCCGGCCGGGGCCCCTGAGGGCCCTGGGGAGGGCGGCCTCCCCACACTGGGCTCCGTCCTCGGGCCTGCCGCGTGGTAGGGTGTCCGGGACGGGGTCCCGCGGGCCTGGGGAGGCTTCTCCTGCGCCTCTGGGCTTGGGAGCCCCGGCTGGGCCCAGGGGCCCCGCCGGGGTGAGGTGCTCCAGCCCTGGGCCCCGTCCCATGGCCTGCTGCTCTGCCAAAGGCCTGAGACGGGGTTTTGTTGTGCCCGGGGAGCCTCCC
>CAWUFW010009420.1:482500-485000 GCA_963921515.1 Calotriton arnoldi | reverse complement strand
CTTCAGAAAGACGGCAAGGGCTTCACATTCGGCTCCGATGGTCTCATTAAGCAAATCACCGCTCTTGCCTTTGCCGATGACATTGCAGTACTCAGCAACACCTGGGAAGGAATGAGTACAAATCTGAAAATCATTGAAAAATTCAGTAAAACAACAGGCTTAAAACTTAATGTGAAAAAAACACATGGATTTTATATAAGTCACCATGAAGATAAGATCCTGGTTAACAACTGTAAACCATGGCAATTTGAAAAACAAAATATTGAAAACATTCATCCATTAAGCAAATCACCGCTCTTGCCTTTGCCGATGACATTGCAGTACTCAGCAACACCTGGGAAGGAATGAGTACAAATCTGAAAATCATTGAAAAATTCAGTAAAACAACAGGCTTAAAACTTAATGTGAAAAAAACACATGGATTTTATATAAGTCACCATGAAGATAAGATCCTGGTTAACAACTGTAAACCATGGCAATTTGAAAAACAAAATATTGAAAACATTCATCCAGGAGAAAGTGAGAGATACCTCAGATTGAACTTTGATCCACACACCAGCCATTCAAGCAACAACAAAATTAATGAGGTTCTTGTTGACTGGGCTCAAAAACTCTACAATCTACCACTTAAGCCCACACAGACAATAGAAATATTGTGTCAATATTTGATCCCTAAACTGTCATTTAAACTGGAAATGACAGGAACAGAAGCTAAAACTTTAAACATTCTGGATCAAACAATAAAAAAGTATGTCAAACATTTCCTACACCTACCTGCATACACATGTGATGGTCAACTGTATTCGAAAAGATCCTTTGGGGGCCTCAGTATACCAAAGTTATGTACGACAATTGGTCTAAACAAAGTCAATAGTTTATTGTATCTCAGGGAAGCTCCAGATCTGTACAAACCTCATTCATTCAGGTATGCAGGAGAAGTAATCAATGAAAAAATTTATAGCATAATCAAAACACACAAACTCAACATTTTAGACAGTAGATTTCTGAGTTATGAATTGAATTTGGTAGCAACATATGATTGGAGGAAAGAGGAATTTGAGAAATGGCAAATCTCCCTGTCCAAGGTGATGGTATAAAATACTTAGCAAGTAATCCAACCTCAAATTTCTGAATCAGCAAACATAATAAAATGAAAGAAAATCAATACATAGCTGTGCTGATGTTGAGAGCAAATGTTTTGTATACTAGAGAAACCATCACTAGGGGAAGAAATCGTACATTTGCTACTTGTAGATACTGCAAAGATGTGTGCGAAACAATTTCACATATTTCAGGTGCATGTCCTAAAACCAAGGACATAAAGATAAAAAGGCATAACAAAGTGTTGGAATTGCTCATTGATAGAGCAAAAAGGTGTGGGTGGATGACATACAGGGTACCTCATGTTAAAAATAGTCAAGGTGAACTAAGAAAACCAAATGTAGTGTTCACCAAAAATGGTACTGCTGTAGTGATTGATGTTTCAATTCATTATGAAAACTCACAGAATTCCCTTGAATTAGCGTTCGAGAGTAAAGTTAAATACTATCAGGATCTATCGCAGCAAATCAAAGATCTTACCAACTGTAAAACTGTAAAATTTCATGGCTTTATTGTCGGATGTCGAGGTATTTGGCCTCAATGTAATGATGTTGCTCTGGCTGATCTTGGTCTGCAAATGTCGTTCCCATTCAAGAAGAATGTTTGCCTGACTACTTTAATGGACACTCTTAAAATGTGCCAAGTATTCATGGACAATTAAATTTCAAGCTAAATGCTGAGATGTACACTATTGTACAGCACACATGTCACTCTTATAAAACATATTGTTTTTAAAATGTTGATCCATTAATATTTAAATGTGGTTAAACAGTTACATAATAGTTTATAGTTGACACAAGAATTAGCATAGATGTGGATGTAATAGATGAGAATTTTTATAGATGTGTATTTTCTAGCTAGATGTGCAATTTATAGATGTGTACTTTTATAGATGTGTGCTTATAATAATTTAGATACAAAAGTGTACATCATGATTATTGAAATGTCTTGAATGAAGAATAGGTCTCAAATAATTACATACACATAATCACTACATATTGCATTGATTATTGATGTCCTGCTAATCATACTTAATTTCACAGGACTGTTCGTAGACAATTTTATATTGTTGGAATAGTACTGCATGGTGTACTATCTCTGGCCTATATGCGATCCCAGTTCCAGTGAGGACAGCTTACAGTGTGGCTGTACTCCGGAACGAAAGAATGTTGTATTGTTGGAAGCAAAACCGATTTGACGCTGATGGGCAGCATAATAACCCAGAATGAGCCACCGTGAGGTGGTACAGAATAGCCAAATGCCTCGTCATCTAATTAGTGACGCGCATGAATGGATGAACGAGATTCCCACTGTCCCTACTGTTAGAAATGGGGGTCTCTAGTTGGCAATGGTTGGCCACTGTCCAAGTAGGGACCCTTCTTCCTAAGTCAGAGTGAGA